>JAOXYD010026267.1:0-14364 GCA_028565735.1 Pinacopodium congolense | reverse complement strand
CATACACCATGCCTTCACTAGGCATACCTAGCAAAGTAGACAACCAAGGCGAAGTGATTATAATGGATATACCTCGTATGTAAGATTGAATCTCAATGATATCCTCTTTCATCTTCTTTTCTCTATTGGTATAGAACTCATAGAATAAGTTGGGGTAATACAGACCATCCAAGTGTATCATTGGCTCCCATCTTAGTGATCTGAATCACTCAATATTGTACATCAACCATGGGTGCTAAAGAGTGCTTTATTATAATATCATTTTATCACTATAGGCCTCAAACCACCTTACATTTTCAATTGATGTGAATCAAAAGGCATCATCGCCATATGATTCCTCGGATTGGATGTTGGGATGGTCTATGGTGCCAAAAATTGAACTTGTTGGATAAAAATGTGTTGTATTGATCATTAAGATATTCTATTGAGATAACCAGAATATACTCTTCAGTCTTTTAAACATTCCACTATTGCTAGAATATTCCACCACTGGCGAGGAAAATTGATTTGAAACTGTGTTTGAAGGTAGATCTAGAGGTGTGGAGTTAAGAATCTTAGCCAAAATCTAAAGAAAACCTCTTCGAAATGAAGGAAAATAGAAGTGGAAGTAGGTTTAGAGGAGTAACACTGATAAACAAAGAAAGAGGAAAAAGAATAGTTGTTTGGTAGTGAAACACACTCAAGACTGATAAAGACACAGATTCAAGTAAGTAAGGTTAGATTTACAAGTGAGAATAAGCGAGAAAGAAAGGAAGTGACAAAGCAAAAATAAGGGAAAGGTGATAGTGGGAGGAAAGGGAAGGAAATAAAAAATAGCTATGGTTAGGATTATGTCCAATCTCTATTAGTCCTATTACATTGTTTGATTATTTAATAAACTTAGGCAATAGGTTTAAAATTCAAAAATTTCAATATTAAAATACCTATTTTAAAACTGAGACTCTCACATTTAACCAATTATTTACTAAATTAAATTGTATTATTTATAGACTTTTTTAATAACTAGGGTAGATTTCTTAGATCCTCAATCATATAAGAATCTATTATAAGCATCCAACTTAAAATAGATAACTAAGCACTCATGTAAACGAAGGTTGGCACACAATTTAGGCAATTAAACTTAATTAAATCATCTAATCACCTATCCTTTGCTGTTAAACAAGCTATCCATGTATATTAATCAATAAATACAAAGAATTAATCATAAAGCACATATTTACTGATTAAAAACAAAGTTCCAACTAAAATTTAATCTCTACCTATATTGTTCTACTCTTTAAAGCCTTTAAACACAACTAGAGTACTTAGTACAATTCATTGAAAGAGAAAACTACAAAGGAAACTTAAAGCTAATATGGAAATCTACCTAAAAGTTAACAACATTCTCTACAAAACTCTTTGAAAAGTGTTTAATACATTTTTTGTAGGTCTATGGTGATTTAGGAAGTGTTTTATCCAATCTAGAGATATCAATGACCTTTGAAGTCAAACATCAATGACATTGATCAATACACATATTGTTATATTATTCTAAAAATTAGACTTTTAATGGCGATGAACAATGATTCTCTTGATATTCCCCATTATGGATAAAAAGTTTTCTAATGAGATTCATGGTCTGAATCATGGCTGTGAGATTGTTTGTGATTTTGCTTTGATGGTTTTTCAGTGTGTTTTATGACTTGTGTCATGGAAAAAACTCAAGTTGCGACTTTGTCTCATAAATTTTACTGAACAAAAGCTATTAATTATAACCTTGAACCTCTTTTAATCTATACTTGGTATAAAACTTTTATTATAGAGCATTAAACTACAATTTAAGTAATAATACATATAAACTAGAGAATTTATTATAAAAAAAGAGGTGAAACATCATTAAATCATGATTTAAAATACTATAAACTATAGCCCTATCAGACTTCATGGTGGCCTCAAATTGGTAGTTCCTAATGCCACCATTATGTGCAAATCAGTTTGATGTCCATGAGTTTCAATTTAAGGGAATATAATTGCATTGGTTTCCTTCTTGTCTCGCCAAAATTAAGTTCTTAGGATTGATATTCAGTTAGCTTACACAAGGAACATCAAATCTCTTAAGTTGATCAGATGTTACTCCAATAAACTTTCAACAATCAATAGTAGATGAAGAATTCTTCATATTAAAAAGGTTGAAGACCACTTCCTCGTCTTGAGGTTTCAAGATGAGCCTTCTTTTACTACATCTATGATGACTCTTGTAATGGCCATGAATGATTTTAAGTCCTATGCCACCTAACAAAGGATGGGTGGAGGTGAATTAGGTGCCAAATTGTTTTCTTTAAACTAGAAAAATACACCACCTAAATCAATTCCAATTATACAATACCTAAATAAAAATTTAGCCTACATGGAATGTTATACAATATATTGCAATTAACCTAAATTTAAGTAATTAACAAATCAACCATAATATGCAAATAATTAAAAGGATAGGTAGAGAAGGATGCAGTTATATTTATAGAGATTCGACTAACTTACTTTAGCCTACGTCCACTTCAAAAAAACTTTGATAGAATTTTCACTAATTCAAATCTTCTTTAGGGTAAAGAGTAACTTTTATAACTTCTTCATTTCATAAAGAAGGTAAAGAACATCCTTATGATCTTCCTATAGGGTAAAGAGCAATCTAAATACAATCTTGTTTTTTTAGGGATCAAGAGGAAGCTAATAAAATAATCTTCTTTTCTAATGGTTAAGAGGAGTTGTTTCTAAAAAAAAATCTTAACAAATTTGATTCCTAAAATAAATCTCCCAAAATCACTCTTTTAAGTACATCTTGAACACACTAAATCTTAAATATTTTCTTAATAAAAAAAGACACTACTTCAGGGGATAAAAATAATGGAACAAATGTCACAAAATCAATCACCTAACTCAATCCTATCTCGAATGCTCATTTGAAAATATACACAACATAAATAAGTCCTCACACTTATTTAATATCTAAAACAACTCAAATTCTTTACAGAAGATGAGGAGTGACCTTAAATAATCTTTTTCAAGGTAAAGAAAAGCCTAATTAACAAGTCAACAAGGATTAAGCCCTTGGAACTAATCAAAATACATCTTTGATTATGTTTCATCTAAAGCTCAATAATAAAATTTATATAATGCTTTCAAGGGCGAAAATTATGATTTATAAACCTTTTGAAAGCTTTATAAATTAGAAAATGATGGATTAAAACAAAAAAAATGAAATTAAAGCTTGAAAGATGAAAAAAGGGCAAGAAGAACACAATAAAACTTGAAAATTAATCTTTTGCACTTTGTATTCTCAAATCACTCTTAAACTTGCATAAAGATTTAAACTTAGGCTATATAAATGTTCTTTATAGAGTTATAAAGTAATAAAGACTTTGGGAGAGTTTACTAGCCATTAGGTTATTAAAATTGGCTAAAATTGAAAGTCTGCAACTAGTCATTAGACTAAAATAGTAATCCCTAAAAACATCAACAACGCAATTGTTCTCCTTATACAACTACCATTATTCTTCTATACATTGGGGCTACAATGGCAGTACAACAAATGATTTTGTTTTTACCTTTATAAAAATGCCATTATGCTCCTAAAATTACACAAAAGTGACTTAAACAAATTCCAAGTCTTTCTAAACATTGTCCTAACTCCAATACAACTTTAAAAAAGTTTTAAAACTCTTTTAAAGGTTATTTGATTAGACAAAACATTTCATTTGACTTAAACACAAAATTTGACTTATTTATGGGAAATATTAATCCTTAAAACTTTTAAAGCCCTTTTAGAATTTTTTAAATTTCACCAAACAATTCAAAATCATTTTTCACACATAATTTGACTTAAACCAAACTGAACAAACTCAAACAACTTTAAAAAAGTTTCCAAAATAACTTTGACCCGTCAAAAGGACTTGTTTAAAAAAATTCACAAATTTTCCTTTTGATTATAAACCTTTATACCTAGATGTCAATATAAACCATATTCTAATATGCAATGCATTAAACAAATTTAACCAAAACCTAGAACTTAACCAAACTCCTAAACGAAACAAGCATGCAAAAGTAAGCCCTTTCAAGTATTGATTAAAATCAAGTAAAGGTTACAGAAAAAAAAAACTAGTCCTATTTAATCTTATTCTTCAAGTCTTGATCTTCCTTCCAACATTTCAATGCTTGCTCCAATTCTTTTTCTCTTTATAAAAGCACATCCTTCCTAGGCTCCACATGCATGATCTTGCACAACTTTCATCGACCTAAATTTCTAACAAAAAAAAACTAAGACATTAGTAACAAAAATGTTTTGTTATCATAAAAAAAATGATTGAAACTTCCCTTGGTTATGTAATGATCTTCCCAAAATGATTAGCATGTCTTTTTGTCCTTTATATCAAAGAAAAGAAAATCTACTAGGAAAATAAAAAATTTCCTTTCATAAGCACATTCTCTATGATTGCCTTTGGATAAGTAATGGAGAGATTTACAAGTTATAACAAGATAGTAGTGGGCTTTAGCTTTTCCAATCCTAACTTCTTGAAAATAAAAATGGGGATTAGATTGGCATTAGCCCTAGGATATATTGAAGCTCTATCTATTAGTATGTTATCAATTGTATAGTGGATAGTAAAACTTTTTGGATCCTTAAGTTTTAGTAGTAACTTTCTCAATAAAGTAGTATATAATTCTTCCTTAATTTTCACAGTCTCATAATTCTTAAACTTCTTTTTTAAAAATAGAATATCCTTTAAGATTTTTTCCTAGGAAGGCATTTGAGCAAGTGCTTCTATAACTGAGACGTTGATATGTAATTTATTAAAAATTTATCATAATGTTTTGAATATCTTGTCCAACTAAGCACTTTTCAATCTATGAGGATATTAGATCCTAAGCTTGGCTAATTACATATTAAGGTCTACAAAAGGCCTAGGTTACTCCTCCTAACCAACTAAATCTTTTTTCATCCTTTTTTGTCCTTATTTATGCTCCTATATTTCACTATTTCTTACCTCTTCTCCATATCTACACCTTGTAACTCCCTTTTGCTTCTCAAGGTAATAACCTTTGCATGTTCTCTAAAATTGGCTTTGATGGTGCTCAATAGTTTATCAGGTAGTCTCTCATTTAAATCTACATTATTTAACTTGCTTGAGTTTCTAAGTTTCTATTAGAAGCCTCAGAGTCTTGCATTCATGCTCGATCTAATGTAATTTACTAAGTCACCATCTCTTTAAAACTAAGCTTCTCCTATTAAATAGGTGTATTTGTTATAAATCAAGAGTTAGGCTATGGCTATTGATCTTAATTATTACTCTATGAAAATTTTGGTTAGTTCCTCCAATTATATTGTAGCTATTAAAAAAAGGGTTTCTTGATTGCTTATTATAATTTCCATTATACTAAAACTATTCTAACTCCTAAACAAAGAGACTTCTAACTTAACAATTCATAGATGATTTTGAGTTTCCTCCATAGTTATTATGAATTATCTAACCTCGCATCAAACATCCACCAACACCATTGACTAAACTATCCAATTTAATAGGACCTTTATTTAAGTTGTCAAAGCTACTATACAATTTATCAAATGAGCTTCATAAGGCCTCTTTAAATGTCTCTCTGAGTGGTACTAGACTCTACTAGTTACTAACTATTTTATCAACTTATATGCTTAATCTAGAGTCTTGCAATTTATATTACCTCTTTCAATTGCATTTATATTGATTTGGGTAGAACATGTGATTCTTGTATAAAATATGTCCACCTGCCATCAGAATCTGAACCCATAGCTTGGTAACTTCACCAACATCTCTCTAAAAATTTATTAGGTGTCATAAAATCTTTCATTCTTGTACTTGAAGAAAGATGGAAATTTCATTTTCATCTTAGTTATCTTTGTTGGAGGGAAATAGCTCTAGGTTGAAGAGTAAAAAACCATGCTCTAACCTTATCCTGAAAGGATAAGAGAAATAATCTCAACTTCAATGCATGCTTAAAAATTCCATTACATTTAAAAAGTTAGTAGATATCTAAGAACATCTCCAAATGGATATTATAATCTTCTAATGTCAATCCACCAAAACATAAGGCCTTAACCATGGAAATAATCCTATAAGAGATCTCAAAATTATTCTGAATTACCCTTAGTTTGAAAATACTAGCCAACTTTTTATTGTTATCCCCTATTGTTAAGTCTATCATAGTTAGATCTCGTCTTTCTTCTGAATTATATACTACTACATTTTCTTGGTGCTATATATATAAATATATATTATTTCAGCTTTTATCTCAGTCAGATCTTAACAAATAGTTTTTACTTCGACCTTACTAGATGTAACTTCTAGAGTTTTTTTTCTTAACCCATGCAAAGTTTTTTCTAACTCAAGATCAAATATTAGTTTCTCAGGCTTTTGGCCACGAGTCTGTGTATAAGAAAATATTAAACCAAGAAAGAAAAATCAAACAAAGAAAACTAAAGTATATCTAGAAAATAACAATGAAAAGAAACAAAGATAACAAGATAAATATAGGCTAATCAACACTGATCTATTGGTAACATTACTAGGAAGATCCTCAGTAACAATATTAAAAACTAATTGGTTAGTCTGCTTATTATCTAACTCTGTCTAATCTAATTTAAGACTAAAGATAAGTGTACCTTGTCAATAAGTAATATAGTAGTGTGAGTATAAAGATCATTCTGATAGGGATTTATTGTAATTACACGATCTATTAATTTATGATTATTTAAAAAATATAAATTAAAGTGATAAACTAAATTGAAATACTAAATTAACTAAATCAATCAACTCAGTAAGAGATAACAAGTAATAAGATAAGGCTCACCAATCTCAAGTCTACTTAAAGGTTTAGGTTTCAATGAATTAACTAGTTTAGGAAATTCAGTGTAGATAGATCTAAGATTTATTATCTAAAGAAAGACAAAAGCTGTGGTGAAGTTAGAATCTTTTCTTTATTAATTCTATTTCATTATTTGGTTATTCAAAAAACTTAGACTAATTGGAATAAAGAACAAAAAGTTCAATCCTAAAAAACCATTTTAGATATGAGACCTTGAAAAGGAATTAAAGTTTGGTCATTCATTGACATAGTTGTATTATTTATTAACTTTTCCAATAACCAAGGTAGAATTATTAGATCCCTTTTCTAAGAATCTATCGTAAATAGCTAGTTAATGGCATTAAACACTTAAACAAACAAAGATCTTCACATAGAAAAAGATAAATGGAATAGAGTTAATTTATTTTCATATCTAGCCTTAGCTATTGAGGAGAGGTTGTTAAGATTTTCTAGGATAATTAAGGACTTGATATACTAATTTGTCCTCAAAATATTTCTTAGTCATGCATATTGGGAGTATAATTGCGCTTGGTGTTAATGAACAATGTTATTGTTCTATGATATTATTAGTTCACTGTCTTCAATCTAAGCATTAACAATGGTTTATAAGATCCACAATGATGTCATTACAGATAACCATTGGTTCTTTAACTTTAGTTTACATGAGAATAGTTGTTCACCTTGGGTCATTTAACTGATGAGTTTGGTATATTATACGAAGTCTATAACATTTTTTTAACCGTAAAAGTTTGTTATGAGTTAAATTTTTTATTCTTCGTTTAAGAATATTTTTACAAAAAATTATTGATGTGTTTGATGATGTGAATCGGTTTCTTGATTAGGGGAAATAATTTTAGAGTGAATTTGTAAGAGTAATGTTTCAAGATATTTATGTTGATTTAATTATGTTTCAAAAGAAGGATTATCGAGTAGTGCTTGTTTAAATGTTGATAGCCTCTTTTTAAAATTTTTAATCATTGTTGTATATTAAAATAATATCGTTGGTAATAAATACATTAAAAACAAAAAGGATTAGTCATTAATTATTATGTGGAAGAAAAAAGGTGATTACTTAAAAGTAATTGAGATAATATGTCAACAGAGTATCATTGCAATAGATGTTCGTTTCTATAATGAGTTTGTAATTCTAGTCTAGCTTCTAATAAGTAAGTATTGTAACAGTGAGCTAGATCTGCAGCTCTATCTACTTTAGTTTGAGTTGTGTGTTCATATTCTAGGTCTTGAGGATATCTTGTAGATAACATATGAGTATAATAAATTTGTTCCTCTATATATTCTTTAACTAAATCTTCGAAATTAAAAATACATCTATATAGATTATCACAAACTGAACAAGTAGTCAAACTTATGTAGACGTAGGAATATGAAATTGATAATGATTGGTAAAACTATAAAATAAATTAGTTATTAATTGTTTAGCTTCGGAAGTAAGAGGTAAGGCTTTTAAATGTATGGAATATAAAGATAAAACTAGAAACTTTTTTAACAAGATCTTTAATATAGTTTACATATAAACTTTCAATTTGATATTGAGATAATAAAGGAAAAGAGTGTAGAACATACATAATTTTATGAGAGATATCAATACAAACTGCACATTTAGAATAATTAATTCATGTAGCTTAAGCAATTCATGTTTATTTTAAGAACTGATAATAGTTTGAGAACTCATGCCTGTTATACTTTCTATTGACTCTATGATTCCAATAATCGCCACTTATTAGGCTTTAGGAGGAAGAGAGCCTAAAGAGAGAACATGGATGGAGTTTTCAAAGATGTTTTATTTATGCTGATAGATTGTATGTCTACCAGGATAAAAACTTACATTATATAGGCGATAAGGGAAGTTGAAGGACAGAAACTATTATCGCAATCAAACAAAAGGAAAAGAAAAAAACAAAAAGCAAATAGGAAAGATTCGTTGGTGCCTGATAAGCACTGTCGAGGAATCTTACCTTTACAAAAAAAAAGAAGAAAACTGTACAAAAGGCGCTAAATGCACTACATAATTGAATGCTTTACATAATTAAGGTGCTTTATGCTCCTGTGTAAGCACGAGTCGTGTCATCTGCCTCGATAATTGGTTTAACATTTGATAATGGCGATGGTGGTGGAGAGTCTTGTCATGCTTCACAATATTGACATTTGTATGTAGGATATACTTTTAGTTGATTGCAAATTTTTCGTTTAATGTCTTTTGACATAGGAGTCATTATACCATCTAATTTGAGTAATGGTGCTTCAAATTGCTGTTTGTAGACTAATGTATGTTCCAATATAGGTGTCTTCAATGTTGAGATCTTCAAAATCTTGTTTCCTCTATAGATAATGCAGTAAACGAATCCTTTCATAATTTTTTGAATACTTGTGGAAATTCCTTCAAGGCAATTGATGTTGAAGGTGTTGAGTAATTCCGAAGAGAAGTCGTAGGTTGGTGCTTTGTCTAATGCAGGAACTTGTCCATTTCTAATGCCCATTTGGATGAAAGAAAATCTTGGGGTAATAACTTTTCCTTGGTTATTGGAAGAAGGATAATTACTGAATACTTTGAGGAAGATTTCGAGTTCTTTAGCGAATCTATCTTGATACTATTTAATCGCTATGATGAATTGAGGAGGAAATTGATGGAGTAGATCAGTCTTTTGTAAATAGATGGCATCAACAAATCCTATTTCAAATAATAAAAAAGTGGTTAGAGGATCTGCTTCTGGAAGGATGATTACTTTGGGGCCAAATTTGCCTCGGTTGACTGGGTAAAACTATTGTAATTTGTGTTCTTCATTCCAGTTATTAACTATATCAAAACAGTTGACAAATACTTTAGGTGTAATTCGGACTACTTCTTCTTCAAAAGCTTTGGTGGGAATGGAATTAATTCAGTCCATATTGAATTTCTTGCCAAGTACTTTGAATGAGGTGGATGGTTGGCTGAGCACTTTTTTATAATCGGGCCTCAAAGATAAGGCTGTTCAGTGACGTCATCAAGTTATTGTGCAATGATGTCATCAAGTTACTATACAGATACTGTGCGCGCTAATTGGACTACTGATTGGGCAGAATCAGATGACATGACGCTAACTGGGCACTGGTTGGGATACTGACTTGGCACTCACTAAAGGACAAAAAAATCAAAATTTAAAAAATTTACAAAATAGTCCCTATGATGGTTTTGGACCATATTTTGGTTCTTATGAATTTTTAAAATGCATTTTCCTATTTTTCTGGATTTTTACATTAGTAAATATGAAGGTTTAACTTCATAAAAGCTTAAAT
Organism: Pinacopodium congolense; assembly: GCA_028565735.1. Classification (NCBI taxonomy): domain Eukaryota; kingdom Viridiplantae; phylum Streptophyta; class Magnoliopsida; order Malpighiales; family Erythroxylaceae; genus Pinacopodium; species Pinacopodium congolense. The sequence continues at coordinate 4,200 of JAOXYD010026267.1, read as the reverse complement.
GCATTTTACAAAAACCATTTTAAGTGATTTTTCTTGCAATTTGACATAGCATAAAGGAGATAAATACAGTAATATTATCTCATACAGTTTGTTTTATTAATTTCATGATTAATCATTTTTATTGTTGAATAATTTTTAACATAAAGAGTTAGATAATGTATTCAACACTCATTTTGTGACATAATTAATTGCCTACGGTTATTTGCAGCGCATGTTGGTACAGTGTCACATATGTGATTATATGCCCATACAGTTATTATGTGAGGATAACATACAGAAGTATCTCTGGTGCTTAAGGAAATGTTTTGAATACCGATAAGAATGTAGTCACCACAGTGGTCTTTCAAGTTGGTATAAGAATCATGTTTGCTTGTCTGTTGAGAGATGTCTCTTGTTTTGTATTTGGTCATACAGCCCACAAGTGTTTACTTTATATGAAACTTAAAATGTATATAAAGGCATGTTGTGGGGGAAAGTTGAGGTTTGAGTAATCTATACACCCACAGGTGGTAGACTCATGAGAATTGATGACGTGTACTCTAACCACTTTTATGTGGAGGCATTATTCGAGTATTATGTATTTTGTTCACAGGTTTTTCATGATATATGGATAGGATGCTTAGTTTAACTTTTATAACTTTGGGTATAAATATTGTCCTACATTTGTGTTGATCATACATTATCTATTTTTGCAGACTTTTCAATGAATAGATGCATACTCACGATTGAATTGCTAAGCAATAACAATCTCGCTAAATGGAAGGAAGACACAATCTTTGCGTTAAGGGTGGCTGATCTGCATTCAGCTTTAATAGCTAATGAACCACCTTCGATAAATCCTTCCAACAGCTCCGAGATGGACAAAGTCACTTATCTAAACTGGAAAACGATAAATAGGCTTGCTTATCTAACAATTAAGAAGTCCATTCCAAGCAATATCTTCAACGAATTTCCAAGTACAATCTCAGCAAAAAAGCTTATAGAAATTGTATTACAGAAATATAGTGTCTCTCCTAATGGTGAGGTAATGTCTCTTATCAGAAGACTATTTTCTATGAGATATACAGGAACTGGGGGAGTACAACCATATTTTTTTAGCATGGTGGACCCACAAAAGAGGCTTGAGGTGATGGGTTTTCCTCTCTTAGAGAAGTTTATAGTGCATTATGTACTTATAAATCTTCTAGAGGAATTCACGTACTTAGTTACAGCTTTCACGACTCAGTGTGAATCTTGGGATATCAGTACTCTGATATCTTACTATGGAGCTGAAGAAGAAGAACTAAGTACCACGCCACAAGCAGCACTGATCACAACTCAGCCAAAGGTCAAGGCAAAGGCTTCAAACTAAAAGGCAAAGCTCCTCAACATCCTGCAGCAAAAGGTCCTAGCCAGACTAGTGGAACCAAGGGATAAGAAAAAGCATGTGTGTTCAAATGCTTCTGGTGCAAGAAAAAGGGACATAAGAAGAAGAATTGTTTCAAGTACAAGACTTGGAAGGAACAACAAGAGCAATCAGGTAACTCTTTGGCCTTCGTTATTTATGAATCCAATATTGCTTTAGCCATATTTGGCTCTTGGTGGCTAGATATTAGAGTTTCTACTCATGTTACTTCCACAGGAAGCCAAATCAGGATGACTTAAAGCTCATGGTTGGCAACAATGAAGAAGTGGCTGTGGAATTTGTTGGAGTGGTGTATTTCATTTTAGATTCAGACTTTGAGCTTGTATTGCAAAACACATTTTATATACCATCTTTTAGACGAAATTTGATTTCTGTATCTATTTTAGATAAAGAAGGTACAGTTTTGTGATCAATGATTCTACGATTAAATTATCATATCATGCAAAACATATTGGTATAGCTTTCTTATCCTATGGATTATACGAATGTGTTTAACTCTGGACAATTTCTATTATACTTCTTACATAATTAAAAAGACTGTTGCAAAGAGGTCTCTTATAAGGGATAAATCATACATGCTGTGGCATAAGAGATTGGGCCACATCTCTAAAGAAAGATTTGAGAGATTGATGAAGGATAACATTCTTCTAACTTTTGAATTTTCAGATTTGGAGACGTATTGATTGTTGTAGAGGTAAAATGACCAAAATAAAGAATAAAACTTCCAGACGTAGTTATGAGGCATTAGAAATCATCCATACATATATTTCTGGTACTTACTCACCCCTAATTTGTGGATCCAGGTATTTTGTTAATTTTATTGATGAATTTTCCCGCTACGGCTATGTATTCTTAATTAAAAACAAGTCTAAAATAGTTGATAAGTTTAAAGTGTTTAGGACTAAAGTTGAGAAGCAATTGGAAATTTTCATCAAGATAGTCAGATCTGACCAAGGAGGAGAATATTATGATAGACATGGAGTTATAGGACAAGAAAAAGGTCTGTTTGCCAGATATTTGAAAAACTATAGTATAGCTGCTCAATTTACTATGCCAGGTAATCCTAAACAAAATGATATGACTGAAAGGCGCAATCGCATCTTAAAGGATATGATGAGAAATATGCAAAGTAAGACTAACCTTCCAAAATACCTTTGGGGTGAAGCTATAAAGACAGCCTTGTACATTTTGAACAAAGTTTCCAATAAATCAGTACCAAAGACCCCATTTAAGTTATGGAAGGGATGGAAACCATCCCTAACCCATATCTGAGTTTGGGGTTACCCACCTGAAGTACGACTGTATAATCCAAATGAGAGTAAGTTGCAATCTCGTTCTACTCGTTGTTATTTTATAGGATACCCTAACCATTCTAAGGGCTACAGATTCTACTGTAAAGAAAGAAATTTCAAAATTATGGAATCACAAACAGCAAATTTTCTGGAATTTGATGTGGCTGATAAAATGCTCATCCTAGTAGTTATGATCCAAGTAGAATTCAAACGACCATAGTGTCATATCCTATGTCCATTCAGATAGGATCAATGGATCCTGGACCTAATGCCGTACCAGTACAAAACCAGGAACCAGTACAGACTATGGATAATATTGATACAGTTTCTGAGGCACAAACTCTAGTTGACCAGACTCTAGTAAGAAGATCCGATAGGATAAGGAGGCCTGCTATCTCATCAGACTACATGGTTTATCTTGGGGAGAGTGATTATGACATTTGTCAAATCATAGATCTAGTGACCTTTACAGAAGCTATTTCTGGTCCTCATGCAGATTTGTGGTGGGATGCAATGAGATAAGAGATGCAATCACTAAAATAGAATCAAATATGGGAACTTATTGACTTACCTCAAGGTTGTAAAACCATAGGCTATAAGTGCATATATAAGGCCAAGAAGGATCCTCAAGGTAAAGTTGAGCGGTTTAAAGCCAGATTGGTGGCTAAAGGATTCACTCAGAGAGAAGGAGTTGATTTTAATCTCACCTTTTCTCCAGTATCCTTTAAGGATGTTTTTAGAGTGATTATAGAATTAGTAGCTCATTATGATCTAGAGCTACATTAGATGGATGTCAAGACCGCTTTCTTGAATGGAGACCTTTATGAAGAAGTCTATATGGTACAGCTAGAAAGTTTTCAACAAGATGACACGAGTCATCAAATCTGCAGATTGAGGAAGTCATTATACGGTTTAAAGCAAGCTTCCTGACAATGTTACTTAAAGTTTGATGAAGTAATTACCACTTTTAGTTTTGTGGAAAACTAAGTTGAAAGATGCTTGTATTCCAAGATTAAAGATGGTAAGATGATCTTTCTACTGTTGTATATGGATGACATCTTACTAGCATCAAATGATTTGGGCATGTTCCATAAAGTTAAACAACTTTTGTCCAAGCAATTTGATATGAATGATCTTGGTGAAGCATCTTATGTCTTGGGTATTCAAATTAACTGAGACAGATCTCAAAACTTGTTGGATCTCTCACAAAAGGCATACATAAAGCGTGTGCTGCAAAGGTTTCATATGAAACATCGATCTCTCATGGAGAGAAATTATCTTTGGTACAGTGTCCAAAGAATGAAATTGAAAAGGAGGTCATGAAGAATATACAATATTTTAGTGTAGTAGGTAGCCTGATGTATGCACAGGTATGCACTAGACCGGATATTGCATTCGTTGTAGGTCTGTTGGGAAGGTATTTATCTAACCCAAGTATGGACCATTGGAATGCAATAAAACAAGTTTAGAGATACCTTCAAGGTAATAAGGATTATATGCTTG
>JAOXYD010026256.1:0-14364 GCA_028565735.1 Pinacopodium congolense | reverse complement strand
TTTTGTATAATTAATTTTAAAATAATATTAAATATTTATTAATTCATATTAATATAAATTAATAAATTTTTATTATATTAAATATATGCTATTATTAATTTTTGATACAAAATTGAAATAATATTAAAAATTGTATACTAGAATATATTTAGAACTTTTATTAAATTTTATAAAAATTATGGACTAATTTATAATTTTAAAAAAATTTTTAAAACGGTACTGATATTGACTGATACCGATACGGTACCATTTTTCAACTAAATCCAATATTGGTACCGATACAAAATTTAAAGCATTGATGTCCACTCCACTGAAAATATTTTTTATTTTGAAATTATTTTGATTTTCCCAGCTCAATTATTTCCCCTATTAAAATTATTACAGCTTCCATTTATTTGATTTCCCCTACTCAATTCCCCTACTAAATACAATTATTATAATTTTTAATTTTTCCTATTTAATAAAATTTTAAAATTATTTTAATATGAATATTAAAAAGTTTAAAGATGTATTGTTATCATTATTTAATTTTATAAATCTATTATGTTAAGGGTATATTAGATAGTTATTGCAAATGAATTTTTAATTTTAGATTTGTTCCAAACATGATTATAAGTAATTTAATTGAATTCCATATTTTAAATTATAACTATCCAAACAACACAATTTATATGCAAATAAATTTCACATCTTACATTTATTTGTTCTAAACATTAGGCAGGGAGTAAATTATTGTTTGTAAGAAGATTGACAAATGGCTAGACTCCTTGCATTCACTAAAGATAGGCAGAGGTTATGGGATTTAACCTCTGCCTATTTTTAGTGTACGAATAAGTATATTTATGGGATTTAATGTTTTTAAAGTGTTTGAAATGTATTAGAAAGGGTACAAATAAGTTGGGAATTAATTTGGATTAGAATGAATGTCTTTTGATAAAGTTTTATGAGATTCTGGGTCATTAATGACAGTTCTGGAGATTCAAAATAACCCCATTGATAACCTGCTTTTAAGATGCAGGTTTTAGAGTTAAACGGTAGTTCACAATGACTTAAAGAGTGTCATTGTACTCTAATTTTGATTGCCATTTAAGTCTCTTAAAAGCATTCCAACGGCTAGTTTATAACGAGAAAGTTGACAAAAATTTTTATAACGTCATAAGAACGTTAGGTAATGGTTATGTGATGGTTTTTGGTGATAAAGAGGTGTTTATAGTAAGTTTTTTTTCATCTAAGAAGCATTCTAAACATCTTACAAGAGTTCATGAGCATTCAAAGCTAAGTTTTTTATGGTGTGTTCCTATGTAAGGCATTTTAAGAGTTCTTTTGTGCATGCATTCATAGAGAGCCTCTTTTATAAACCAAAGTGAGATTAAGTGAAATATTTTCAAGACTTGTTTATGTAAAAGAGAGGTTATTCTTTAACCTAAGAAAAAAGAAAAGAGGGAAGATTATACTTTAGTCACAAAAGGAACTTGAATTATTTATCGTTGTAATTTTTGTTTATATATTATACAAATAAAAACGAAGTTCATTGGGAACTAGATATAAGAGTAAGTAGACTGCTCCAAATTAGGATAAATTGTATTATATCTCTCTTCCTTAAATCTTTTACCTTTATGTTTTTATTTTAATTTGTTTAAGTTATTATTATTACTTAATTTAATTTTTTAGTTTTTGAATTTAGAATAATTTGATAAACTAAGTTTATTTAAATTAAAAGAAAATTTTCAAACACCTAATTTACCTTCTCTTAGGTGCAATATAGGGCTAGCAATCGATATCAGAGTCTAAGTCTCATGATTATCATAAATGTAGCGATTTAATAAGAAAAGATCATATAGCAAACATAATGAACAACTTTACTCCTTTAACTAGTGTAGAAGGTCAAAATACCTATAGATACATATAGAGTATCATACTTTGATGGAAATAACTATCTATATTAGAAGATTAGGATGAGATACTTTTTGATTGTCGAAAGTGTATATCTATGGCTTATGGTTCCAATAGAGACCCATTCCTTCCAAATGTGTAGGAAATGAAGTAGTAATCAAAAAATAAAAAGAGTGGGATAATGAAAAAAAATAAAATTGTTGAACTAAGGAATGTTCCAATCTTAGTTTTGATGATAACAAAACATCATTATTACTAATGATTTGAGTTTGCATGGTGAAAGTAAAAGATAGGTTTATTTCAAGATGAATCCATGTGTAAAGCTTAAAGTTCTGAGGGTTAAGATGAAACTAAAGGAAAAACAAGAGTTATGGAAGCTACAAGACCTTAATTAGGGTGTCTTTCATACAATTGTAAGTTTCGTTAATTGTCCAATTAATTTAGGTACTCAATTTTGATCATGCATTACATAAAGTTTTTTAAAAGTGACATAAAGTTTCATAACATAGCCATTTAATCATTTTTATTATTCATATGGTCTAAAATCATCTTTTAAATCTTTTTTAAAGTCTTATTCAATGTTTTGATAATCAAAACTTGCTTTAGCCATTCGTTTTGTTTAAGCTCTTTTGTTTACATGCCTCAAATATGTCCACATTTGAATCATCATCATTTAATTTGATTTTTTAGTACCCAAATCATTTTTTATTGCTTCAATATTATTATACACATTTTTCCAGGGTTTTAAGAGTGTACTTGAATTTTATTTCATTTTTTAGCACTTAAAACATTGATTAAGCTTTAAAAAGATAAATTACTCAAAACTGTCTAAAAAAACTCTTTCTTTTCTTATTTGGAATTAATTCAAGTGTAGCCCTAATTCATTTAAGAAAAAATATGTGTAGCCATAGAACAACATCTATCAGCCTCCTAGACCTCTCAACACTCTCAAATCTCATTTTCTTGCTCTAAAAAACAAATTGATAGATCAACTTTTCCAATCTCTCCAAGCTGTCTCTCTCTAAACTGTTTCAGTTTTCCCTTATCCCTATCATATTAAATTTATTTGATAAATTGAAAATTTTGTATTTTCTATTATATTAGGTGTGTATGATTGTGATGGATCATAGTTTATAATTTTTGGAGTGATTATATTGATTGATTAGAACATAAACTCCCAAATATATCAAATCTATTTCTATCTGCTCTGATTTATATTAAATATTTATTCTTGACACCTAAATCTATTTAAAAAATTCTAATTTTGTGATTTCATATTTTCTTATAGTTTATAGAGGTTTTGTGATTTTTGTTTTGATTTTTGAAAGATTATATCTTAGGTTTTAAGTCTATTCACTTAAGAAGTGTCGAATGTGTCTATATTTTTCTGTGTTAAATTCAACATGTTTTTGGGCATTTTAATCAATTTCTAAAATCCTAGAAATTTTTTTTTATTCCATACATGTCATAGAGTTAGATAAATTTTTGTTTCAAATTTTTTGAAGGCTATCTGAGTTAATTTAAAAATCAATTTTCAGATATACCTGAACTGTTAATGTTTTTTTGTTAATATTTTGATTATACAAATCCGTTTTGGGTATACAAGCTTGTGGCTTTTGGTTTGCTTATGATCTTGGGATTATCTAAGTATTTTTAGTTTGATTTTTGAGCACTTATATCTTCTTTTTAGGGTTCATATTTGCAAACTGCTCAAATATTTCCATAATTCGTTCATTTGTTTTCATACATATATTTGAGCATCCAAATGAAATTTATTTGCTTCCAAATTGTGGTTTTTTATTTTTTAAGTCTCAGAAGTCTTATTAAACATTTAATTGATTTTTAAGAGGCTTATTTTATTGTTTGGAAGTATTATGGTTTTATTTATTAAATCTGTCCAGATTTGGATTAAGCGAATATTTCAGGTTGTGCTTTATTATCATACAAGTTTCTTTTTGTGTGAATTAAATTTGGGATATTAAGTTTGTTTCAACTTTCATTTATGTCTTTGATCATTCATTTCATTAGTGAAAGCTTTGGAGTCTTTAGATTGATTGTGCTTTAAGTGAAATACATTCATAAGTGTCCTTAGTCACTTGAAAAGGGGTATTTGCATTGTTAGATTGCTTAAGGTTGTTAAGACTCCTCTTTACCATATAAATAGTGGGAAGGATCCTCTTTACCTTAAAAGATTGGGTTTTAAAGGCTCCTCTTTGCCTAGAAAAAGATTATCTTGTGAAGGTTCCTTTTTACCTTAAAAGATTGGGTTGTAAAGGCTCATCTTTGCCTAGAAAAAGATTGTCTTGTAAAGGCTCCTCTTTACCTAAAAAAAGATTGTCTTGTAAAGATTACTCTTTGCTTAGAAGAAAATTGTAATTTTTTTTGTTTTAATTAGTTAAAAACAATATCCAACAAGTAGTTGGAGAGGAGACGTAGCCTATCTTTAGAGTAGGTGACTTTCTTTAACAAACTATGTTTCATACCTTCTCTTCTCTCTCTCTTTACTTATTACTTATTGTGTATTATCAGTTTGACATTCACTCTTGCATATCTCATTGAATCAAATTGGTTAAGTGTTAAGTTTAAATTTCGCAAGAAAGTTTTTAACACTCAATTCATCCCTTTCTTGAGTGCCTTTAGGGCTTACAAAAACAGTTTCTCTAAATTGTAAAGTTATGCATAATTTGTATTGTGTGCTAAGTATGGAAGAATTTAATATAATTTTTATGTGTGAAACTACATATAGTATTTGGAAAACATTAGAAATTACATATAAAGGTACAAATGAAGTAAAAGAGACTAAAGTTAACATGCTCACTCATCAGTATGAATTGTTTCAAATGTTACATGATGCAAATATCTCTATGATATATGCTTGTTTTAATAATATTATTAATACTTTAAAAGATTTAGGTAAGGCCTATATAAATATTGAGTTTGTTAGAAAGATTCTTAGGTCGTTACTAGAATCGTAGGAAGCTAAGATGACTGTAATTTAAGAAGTAAAAGACCTCAATGTTCTCCTGCTCAATGAGCTCATTAGATCATTGTTAACATACGAGATGATGCTAAAAGAGACGTAAGTAGAGGAAGTTGCACAAAAAAAGAACATAGAATTCAAGGATAAAAGGAAGGAAGGGAGCGAGAATAAAGAATTCTCATACAGAAATAAAGGAGAAGAAACACTTACACTCATCACAAAAGGTCTAAAAAAGATTATATAAAGGAAAGCGCCCACCTATAGGAGAGAAGATAAGTCTTCATTTAAAAATAAATTTATTAACATAACATATTTTGAATGTGGTGAAAAAAGGTCATTTAAGGTCACACTATCCATACCTTCAAGAAGATGAAAAGAATGAGAAGAAAGAAAGAAAGGAAAGGAAGGATCCAAAGAAGAAAGCACTAAAGGCAGCATGGATTGAATCAAGCGATTTCGAAAAATAAGAAGTTACAAACTTCTGCTTTATGACACACAATGAGATAAGTTGTTCCCACTCGTATGATGAATATGAAGTTGAATATACATATGAAGAATTGTTAGAGTATGATGAAAGTATGAAATCTTTGAAAATATTACATGAATATAAATTAGAAAATGAAGGACTTAGGAAAGATTTAAACTTAATCAACAAACATAATGATGAATTAGTAAATGAAAACGTAGCCTTAAAAAAAGAGGTAGAGTCCTTTAAAGAATCACTTGTAACATTTACTATGAGAAATGAGAAATTAGAAAAAATGTTAAGTGTGCAAAAAATTAGGAAATGATAAACATAGTTTAGGCCATAATAATGGAGAATCTACTAGCAAAATAGTTATTATAAAGGGAAAGAATTTAGAAGATGAGTGCACACCTAGAACTATTGTACAAAATGCAATTACAAGTAGACCTTAATCTAAGCATTATGCATATAAGTACACTCTAAGATTTATGAGTTTTCCACCCTATTGATTTAATGATAGAAGAACTTTAACTTAACCTAGGAAAAAATTTCAACAAAGGTTGTATTATGGTTTTAGGCCTATAAATGATTATAAAAGTTTATATAAGACTTACACTTCATTGTTTCTCACATATTGTAGTTATCAAAGATATATATCACGTTTTTATTTTGATAGACTTAGAGATATTTTACATAGAGGTAAAGATAAGTATATAGCTAACAATTAAAAAATTAAGATGATGTGGGTACTTAAATCTACATGAATTTTTATTTTGTAGGTCACCAAGAAGAAAACAAATGGTATGTGAATAGTGGATTTTCAAGACACATGACTGGTAATCCTTCAAAATTCATCTCATTCAAAATTAAGGATGGAGAATCTGTCACATTTGGTGACAATGCCAAAGGTAAGGTAACTGGCATTGGAAAATTTGGTAAGGACAATTGTCCTTTGATTGACAATGCTTTACTTATTAAATGAATACAACATAATCTTTTAAGTGTAAATCAATTATGTAATAAAGATTATAAAATATGTTTTTATAGAAAATGAATGTATAGTTTCAAAGATTAGTGAGGGTAGTATTTATTTCTTAGAAAAAAAGAAAAAAAATCTATATTGTTGATTTGAATGATGTGACTAATTTTGTAAAAAAAAAGGTTTCTTTAAGTGAATATGTTTGGATTTTGGATAGATGGCTTTGACATACAAGCATGGATCTTCTATCAAAACTCAACTCCAAGCAACTTGTTAGAGGTCTTCCATGTATGAGGTATGAAAAGGATAAAGTTTGTGGAATACGCCAAATAGGAAAGCAAGTAAGAAGCTTATTTCTAAGAAAGAAGTTAGTAACATCTTCTAAACTTTTTGAACTTCTTTATACAAATTTATTTGGTCCTACTAGAGTAGCTAGTTTAAGTGGTAATTCATATGCATTTGTTATTATTGATGACTTTAGTAGGTTGACATGAGCTTTATTTTTAAGTTATAAAGACGAATGTTTTTAAATCTTTTGTAAGTTTTGTTAAGAAAATTCAAAATGAAAAGTCTATTGCATATATTAAGAGTGATTATGGTAGATAATCTGACAATGAATTTTTTGAAATTTTTAGTGATGATCATAGCATTTTGCATAAATTTTCAACAAATAGCAAACCCCCAACAAAATGGTGTTGTAGTAAGAAAGAATACAACATTACAAAAAATTTCTAGAACTATGATTAATGAATACGAATTACCTAAGCATTTTTTGGGTTGAAGCTATTATGTGTGCATATCATATCATTAATAGGGTTAACATAAGAAATAAAATGAATTAAACCTCATATGAAATTTGGAGAGGTAAGAAACCTAAAATTAGTTATTTTAGAGTGTTTGGTTGTAAATGTTATATTTTAAACGCTAAGAATAGTTTAGGCAAGTTTGATTCTAAAATAAATAAAGACATTTTTTTAGGCTATTCTTTGACTAGTAAGACATATAAGGTGTTTAATAAGAGAACTCATGTAGTAGAAGAATCTATGCAAGTTGTTTTTTATGAACTTAACCCCTTTGAAAGCAAGAAAGTTCTTGAGGATGATGATATAGATTTGTTTAAAGACCTATAGAAACAATCACTTGAAGAAAAAGATGAAGGACAAACCTCATAAGATCTAATCATTGAACTAAGGGAAGAAAAAAAGGATGAAGAGTTACTAAGAGATTGGAGATACAAACGGATTATCCCTCTAACCAAATAATTGGTGGTGTTCAATAAGGGGTAATTATTTGTTCTCACTTTAAAAATTTATCGCATGTTACTTTTATGTCTCAAATTGACCTTAAGAGTGTTGAAGAAGCCTTAGATGATGAAATTTGCATTTTTACAATGAATGGAGAATTAAATAAATTCAAAAGAAGCAAAGTTTTACGTTTAGTATCAAGGTCTAAAAATTATCCTATAATAAGTATAAAATGAGATTTAAGAACAAATTAGATGAACAAGGAAACATAACTAGAAATAAGGCAAGATTAGTTGTTAAGGGCTATAATCTAGACGGATGAATAGATTATAATGAAACTTTTTCTTTTGTAGCTATACTAGAAGCCATTAGACTTTACTTGCATTTACATCTTTCATGGGTTTTAAACTATTTCATATGGATGCTTAAATTGTATTTTTGAATGGTTTCATATAAGAAAATGTTTATGATGAATAATCTCCCCCTTAGGTGTGAATATACAACTGAAATTTATTTAACAAATAATCCCATTCAATATTCTAGAACAAAGCATATAGAAATTAGGTATCATTTCATTAGAGATCATGTTCAAAATGGTGATATTAAACTTGAATTTGTTGATACCATGCATTAATTAGTAGACATTTTTACCAAATTTATGTGTGAAGATTGATTTGGCATAATTAAGCAAGAGTTAGGCATAATAGATGGAAATTTATTATGACGTTGTTTCGTTTCTTAATTTTTAAAGATGTTTATGTAATGTTTATGTTTTAAAGCTTAAAACTTATGTATTGTTTTCATGTTTCTTGATGATTTAAAAAAAGAGAGAGAGAGATATGTGATATTATATTTCATTTAGGAAGAGTAGCAATTTCTTTTCTTTTTCAATTTTTTTCAAAATTTCTTAAAACTTTGATGTATTGCATGAATTTAGGAGGAGTTGGAGTTGAAATTAATAATTATGTTGAATTTTGATATATAATTTTAATATACTTAGGGGGAGTTTATCAAAATTAAGTTAATGAGTATGATGATCATATGGTATTTAATTTGTGGTTATTGATATTTTATCTCCATAATATCACATAGTTTTGTCATTATCAAAAAGGGGGGAGATTGTTGAATTAAGGGAAGTTCCACAATATTTTGATGATGATAAAACAATTTTGTTACTAATATTTGATATATTTAAGTGTGTTAAAAGATAGATGTATGGACGAAGTATGAAAAAATTCGCTTAAAGAATCTTTGGAGTTTATGAAGATCATATATGAAGACTTAAGATATTGAAGAAGCAAAATTAGTATTAATATATATTTATTTATGTAATTTTTATTGTAAGTTTTACTTAGTCTGTTTTTGGTTATTTAAGAGGCTTATTTATGCATATTTGCATACATTAAATAGAATATGCATATAGATTGTATATAACATGTATATAGATTGTATAATCAAGAGGTATTATATGTGATTAATATGTGTGTATATGAAAATTCCTCTTGATATATGAATGAATATATTTGATTATGTGGTAACATGAAAATGAAAGAGATAGGATTAAGAAAAATTGGTAAATTGAATAAAGATTATTTATGTAAGATGTATGAATAAGTATATTTATGCAATTTGATGTTTATAAAGAGTTTGAAATGTATTAGAAAGAGTATAAATGAGTTAGAAACTAATTTGGATTAGATTAAATGTGTTTTGGTAAATTTTTATGCGATTTTGAGTCATTAACAACAATTCTACATATTCAAAATGGCACTATTGATAACTTGCGTTTAAAAAGTAGGTTTTAGAGTTAAATAGTGGATTACAGTGACTTGAATAGAAGTATTGTACTTTGATTTTGACCACTATTTAAGTCTCTGAGAAGAGTTCCAACAGCTAGTTTTTTATGGGAAATTTGACAAATTTTTTAATAACATTATAAGATTGTTTAGCAATGGTTATGAGATGGTTTTTAGCTATAAATAGGTGTTTGTAGTAAGTGTTTTTGATCCAAGAAGTATTCTAAACATTTTACAAGTGTTCTTGAACATTTAAAGCTAAGTTTTTGTGAGTATGATGTGTTCTTGTGTGAGGCATTGTAAGAGTTCTTTTATACATACATATATAGAGAGTCTCTTTTATACATTAAAATGAGCTTATATGAAATATTTTCAAGAGTTGATTGTGAGAAAGAGAGATTATTCTTTAGCCTAAGGAAAAAGAAAAGAGGGAATGTTATCCTTTAGAAATAAAAGCAAATTATGTAACGTTGTAATTTTTGATGATATAGTATATAAATATTAATAAAGTTCGTTGGAGTCTAGACGTATAGGCAAGTGGACTACTCCAAATTAAGATAAATCATATTGTGTCTCTCTTAATGAATTTTTTTATTTTGATTTATTTTGTTTTAAGTTATTATTTTTTCTTAATTTAATTATTTAGTTTCTGAATTTAAAATAATTTTATAAACTAAGTTTGTTTAACTTAAAAGAAATTTTTTAAACATTTAATTTACCTCCCCTCTTAAGTGCCATATAGGGCTAATAGTTGAGATAGATTCCATAAATTGTAAAAGTTTTATGAGCAGTGATGAACATCCTAGTAGGAGCTTAGAGAATTATTATAAAGACTAAGATATCAACTATTTGATGTAGCACCATAATAGTCATTAGGTATAGAATTTGCAACTGTAAAGGATTTTAAGGATGTTGTTGTTAATTATATAGTACAAATAGGATTTAATGCGAGGTGAAATAACAGTGAAAGTAATAGGGTCAGGGTTGGATGCATTGAGGGATATCCATAGGAGGTGTATCTACTAAATTCTAGGTGAGATCATTTAAGAATAAAATACTTGAGAAGCCTAATATATCAATAGCAAAGATGGTTAAAAATTTTGAATATTTTTGTTATTAGTTAAAAAGAATTGACAAAATAAAACTTAAATATGTCATACCTTTACTACAATATCCAAAGGAGAGGTAGGCTAGATGTTAACTATCCTTTAAATATAAATGTCCAGTAGTTGATAATAACACGAGTGAAACCTTCGACGGATGGATTCTACTAGCTATAGATAAGCTAATAATTAATATGCTTGCAACAATAAGAATCATAGTTATGCGAAGACATGTAGACATGAAATTATTACTTTAGGGTTAGAAGACAGATATTACACCATTTGTTACAAAGAAATTAGATGCAATGGAGAATAACTTGGAATGGAGATGGGCCATAAGAAGTATCAAGGGGTAATAAAAGACGTACCTTTAGGTTTGATTGGGAGTATACATATAGTTGTAAGGCATGTGATCTGTATGATTATCCATGTAAGCACACCATAAGTGTTATCAACCATTCTAAGAGAAGGGTGAAGGAATTTATAGATGATTGTTACAAACAATCTGGATTTTTTAGTGTGTGTTGCCATGTGATGAAACCTATGTAGGGTGCTATTTTCTAACCAGATTTTTAATGGAAACAAATAAATCTACTTATTAAGAGAATTATGTTAGGAAGGGCTAAAACTAAAAGGAAAAAAAGCTAAGAATGAGTCAATGAAAGTGAGTAATGCAAACAAGTTGTCCTAGAAAGGACATGTCAAAAAATGTAGCAAATATGGTACTAATGGACACAATGTCAAGAATTGTAATGATGAGGCCCTACCAAATGTATGTGCAAATGTAAGTTCTCTTTTCTTTATTATAAATTTCAATGATATTATGAGTTGAAAATTAATTAATGCAAAGCTGTTGTGTAGGTATATGACTAAGAACACCATTCAACTCCTTAATTTACATTTGAGACATGTTCATAAGTAATTGCAATTCGCACGTAAGGCATGTTTGCATATCTTTAATTTTATTTATGTAATGTACAAACTAATTTTTAATCTATACAGGTAATTGGTAGCAATATTATTAAAAATATAATTAAAAATATTGTCACACATAGTCAACAGAGCAGTTCTGTAAGTTCAACATTGTATTATTCATGGCTATATTAAGAAGTAAATAACTTTTTCCTTTCTTATTCAGGTTGACACCTTCAAACATGCCAACAAAAGGAATATTTGTCCTTATTAATTTAAGCTGGCTTTTAAACCAAGGGGTCTTAGATTCGAAAGGCATCAAAATATAACTTCACAGCAATTACAAGTTAAAGAAAAGAAGAGAAAAGACTTATTGGCAAAAGCTAGTTGGATATCACAAGATATAGTTTCTCAATCTAATGCATATGAAGGAAGCAGTGTGGATTTGGATCAATTGTTATAAATGTTATTAACATACGCATTTCACATTATCTTTTTGCCTATGTATATAAATCCTATGGTATATACCTTCTTTTATTACATTTGCATGATTAATTGAAAATAAATTCCTTTTTGAAAATGAGTGTAATAATCATTACAAATTTTTTAGAAGTTAATACATGTGTAATTAAATGCCAATACATATGTCATTATAATTATCAAAACAAAATTTCAATACAAATGTCATTAAATTTCATTACAAATATCAATATAAATGTCAATACAAAAGTTAATGCATGTGTCATTACAAATGAAAATGCCTTTCAAGATGATCCCATTATTACAAAGCTATAACATACACTTAAAAGAAGTACAATAAGTTCCACCATAATAGTCATTAACATAACCTTCAATTCTTTTTTATCTTTCTCTAACATATTAATATTTTCCCTCATAGACTTTAGTTGCCCCTTAATCTTATTTTCTTCTTATAACTCAAATTTGTTTTATATAGTAATTGTCCTTATTTTAGACTCCTTCTTTTCAATGTATAAATTTATTTCCTAAGCTTCTTAATGATTTCAATGGCCCTCGCACTAAATTTATCATTGTGACACATAAAAAAGTCACAACTCCTAACCTAACAAACATTAAATATAAGATAAGACAATCTTAAAGTTGATAAGTGAATTAAAACTCACTTTCTAGATAATTTTCAAACCTATAAAAGCTTCTCTCTATATTATTCTTTGATTGTGAAATTCTTAGTAAAGCATTTAATTCACACAAACAAACTATGCTCCCAAAATCGATTTGGAATGACTTACAAGTTGATGATAATGATTCTATGTCCAACATGTACAACATACGACGATGTAGTAAATTTCTTCTTTAGTAATGTCAGTAAATGTCAACATAACTTGGGTATTTATGAAACATGTCAATACAAGCTTTGAACTAACATCGAGTTAAAATTAATATAATAATTTGAGGAAATGCATATGAAAAAATCAAACATTGCATTTGGTGAATGTTAAAAGTGACCAAAAATTAAAACAGTTAGAGTTTTGATTGATTAGCATTTAGTAGTTAAGGAATATAACTTGCATATCTGTTTTGAAGCTTTTAGTTTGGTTCTTAAAAACGGATGCATACAATTGATTTTCCCTTACTATCTATGTTAGATTAGTGAGGAGTGATAAAAAGTAACAAAGTGGTTTGTTAAAGATGCAGTATCCCCTAATTTATTAGATTTTTATGCTTTGATTTTTTTAGTACCAATGTCAATGTAGAAAAGAAACTCAGGTCCTCTAATGCTCAGTGAAAAAAGAAGGACTTAAAGAAGAAAAATGTTGCATTGGTTAGGTGACGTAGAAAATTTTAATGATTTTGAAACAATTTTACTTTGAAAACCAACGAAATTTTGGCAAGTGCACCTATCACAAAAGTAATATAGTGGAGTAAATTTAAGACTCTAGATATCGAACCCACAAAGAAAAAGGTTAATTACTAGGTTAATTAGATCACAATTATCTAGGAAAATCCGAATAAATTGATTAAAACCTTAAAATTGCTAAACTAGTCTAACTTAGCTTAAACACTTTGAAAATCATTTTAAATTGCTTTAAAAATTTCTAAAAATTACCAAGTGTGTAAGTTAGCTAAGAATTAAGTGATGGATGATTTAATTGAATTATAAACAAATTTAAGGGTTGATTATAGTTCCTTCACAAAATCAAAACAAATCTATGGTTAAGACTTTGCTTTATCTCCATTAAACTTAGTTTAAAGTTTGTTTATGTTTTAAATCTAGTCAATGAGCTTTAAATTCAAGAAGGTGACTTCTAGATCTTTAGCTCAAAACTCTAATTCTCACAAAAAATCAAAATTTAGTCATTCATTAATTAAATTTTGTTACTTATTGATTTTTATAACAAATTAAGATGATTTCTTAAGCTTATCTTGTCTTAAACTCTAATCCTGGGTGGCTATCCTAAAATAAGATCTTTTTAACCTTTAATAAACAAAACTTAGACCTTATAACATGTCTTTAAGCTCTTTTAAATAAAAAAAATACCAATCCTTAGCAATAAAAATGATTTAACCACAATTTTGTTCAAAACAAACAAAATATACACTTTAAACAATATGCCTTGATAGATCCGAAAATATGAGTTATAAAATAAAGTTTAGAGGTTACAAAAAACCCAAGAAAGACTTTTGGATGTATCTTGGACTTCTAACATGATTCTGGACTCCAACAAAGCTCTATTTCATCAAGATCTTGCAGAAAATCAAAGAACATTAGAAAACATAAGCATAAGAACACAACTTTGATTAATATGAAAATACAAGCAAATACACAAGTAATCTGAGTTAGAAACCCCCTGAATGTGATTCATAAGCTTAGAAATATATCTTTAAAATAAGGTTGAATGCTTAGAAACTCAGAAAACAATACTCAATTTGAACAAATAGTGTTTGAAGCTTATGAACTAAGGAAGAAAGAAGGAAGTGCTTCTCTCTTACACTCTATATCTAATCTCTCTT
>JAOXYD010026236.1:0-14365 GCA_028565735.1 Pinacopodium congolense | reverse complement strand
AAGTTAGGTATGTTTCAAGAAGAATCCATTATGGAAAGCTTGGAGTTTGAAGGTCAAAATTGAAGATATTGGAAATTTAAGTGAATTAAAAGTTACAAGACATTAGATAGGTTGTTTCAAATATGTTTGTAAGTTTTACTTAGTGTTCAATTGACCTAAGGGCTTAAGTTTAATCATGCATTGCATTTGAAGTTTTAAGAGTGCATATCATCTCAATTCATAGGTCAAATCTTTTGTTTGGATTGTTTTAAGTTATTTAATCATTCATATGGCTTCAATACATGATTCTAAAGGTGTTTGAGGTCTTGATTATCATTAGGAACTTGTTTGGAATTGTTTGGAGTCGATTGTGCAGAACAGTCTGTGTATTCTGGACAACAATGATGGGCTGTTCATCTACAATGACACCACGCTTAGGTGTTGTTGTACCCTGTCTCCGGAAGGTCCGTCGCAGAGGGTACCATTGTTCAGTCAGAACCTAATGGCTAGTTTTCATTTTTGGGTCTTATACTTTTTGTCTCTTTTCTAACGGCTCTAAACCCTTTCTAAACTTTCCTTTGGCCTCCTAACACTATAAATACTCCTTAGAAATGAATTGCAACACTCTAGACATTAAAAAAATAGATTGAATCATCTGAATTCGTCAAAAGCTTTAAAGTGGACATTTCTTCACTACACTTATTACTATTCGACCTATTTATATGAATTTCTGCTTTTGAGTGTGTGTAATTATGTTTAATATCTTGTTTAAGTGTCTAAGAGCTTATTTGATTCATCTTTTACATTTTAAAAGCATTGTTTCAACAGATTAGAGGTAGAATTTGTCCTTATTTCAAAATTATCTTTGTTGAGACTGTTCTAGCTTAAAATTCAATTTCAGGTGTTCAAATGTATTTCTAAAATTGAGTGGTTTGATTTTTCAGTTTGCTTAAGGTCTTTAGACTGTGCCTGAACTTAGTTTCGAATTTTTGAGGCCTGTTTAAGCTATCATTGAGCTAGAAACTTCATATACATCAAGATAGCATCTGTTTTCACTGTTTCAAGCTTAAACTCGATTTCAATCTGCTTAACCTGTTTCTTTGTGTTTCTAATTATTGTTTTCTGTTTATTTAAGTTCTTCGAAATCATATTGCACTAAGTTTCGAATTTTTGGTTAAGTATTTAATCATTTGTGTGCATTGGTCTATCAAGACATCAAAACTATCCAAATTTGAGTGTTCTTTATTTAATCACGAGTTTCATCACATAACTCAATTCTGGGTGCATAAAATTATTACTGCTAGTTCACATAAGGTATCAAAAGTGTTCTAGTATTTTTGGATTGATTTTTTAAGCACTTATATCTGTAGTTTGAGCTGAATATTCAATGAGTGCTTAATCTGTCCAGAATTTGTGAATTACTAATATTGATCATATTGCTTGACCTTATACACGTTTTTGTGTTTGAATTTTGCCATACTAAGTTTGTTTAGGTTTTCAAGATTGTTATTATACATTCATATCATTCATTGAAAGCTAAAGCCCTTAGTTTAATTGTTCATTAAGTGAAACACTTTTCAAAGTGTATTTGGTTACTTGAATTTGGGGGAATTGTATCTTTTGGTAAATTGTGGATTATATAGGTTCCTCTTTACCTTGAAAAGATTTGGGATAGGTTTCTCTTGACCTTAGAATAAGATTGTGATTGTGTTGGGTTACTCTTCACCCTTGGAAAGTAAGATTGTAAAGGTTACTCTTTACCTTGAAAAAGATTGTAGTTGTTTTGATTGATTAGTATAGAATCACCGAACAAGTAGTTGGAAAGAAGAAGTAGCCTATCTTTGGGGTAGGTGAACTTCTTTAAAAATTGCCTTGTGTCTTTCTTTTATATCAACCTATTGCATTTATTGTGATACTTGCATTATCGTTCCATCTTAGGTTGAATATTGGTTTAGTGATTACATCTAGTTTCCAATTGATTTAGGTTGCTAGTTTAAATTTGCAAAAAAGTTTTAATACCCAATTCACCTCCCTCTTGGGTGCCATATGACTTACAATGATGAAAATACATAGTCTGATAAGTTTTCATATTTTTAATTTCATTCGTAACTTCTTGATCTGTTTTAATGTTTTATTATAACTCTTAACTTAAAATAAATATGACTAGTGGAGATTATTTAATTAAAGTTCTCCAAAGTTAAGAAAACTCGCTATTAGACTATTTAGTCAAACAATTTTTGCATCATCTTGTGAACATAATTAGAATAATTTATAAATATTTATATGAAGAAACAAAAATGTTTGTAAAATTAAAGAATCAATGACCTTGTTTACATGATTTATATGGGGATGAAGAATAAATATTTTGTTGATTGAATTTCATTTTAAAGTAATTATACTTTTTACTATACATTTTATAATTTTTAATAATGTATTCAGGAAGTTTAGTAAAAAGAGAACATATAATTCAATTGATATCGACTGTATTGATTATATTAATTTTTAGATTAAAGAAGAAGAACTATAGCTTGGTCTTAATTATAGTGAACTTGAAAGGATAATTTGAAAGAAATAAATTTGTTTTGATGAATGAATTAAGAGCATTTAATGACGATTAGCTATTATCATATTTTAAACATTTTAAGAACTAAAAGTGCAATATGTTACTTCAAAAAACAATTTCACACATTTTCAAATACAATAGAAGATGTTGATGCAAGTATTTTTAATGAAAACATGATTTATAACTCTTTATATAGCTGTGAAATTAACATTCTTAAGTGCTTTAGAAGAACAATTTTAATTATTACTAGTATTTTAAAATTTTCATATTAGATTTAATTTGAGTTAAAATTGTTATTAACTGATTACGTGTTAATAGATATTGATGTTTTATTTTAATTTTAAGTATACATTTAATTTCTATATTATATTTTTTTCTCAATCTCATAATTTTTACTTCTTATAACATTGCACTAGTTTTATAACAATCTAAATATCAATTAAATCTCTCACCTTATTAGTTCAATGTCCTATCCATTTTTTAAAAACAATGAAAGAAGTACTATGCTAGATGTTATGATTTACTAGAAAATTCATTACATTTATTTTGTGTTTCCTTTGTTTTTCCCTCTTTAATCTCAAGTTGATGAATTAGTCATACTCGAATTTGAAGATAAGGGGCATATCCAGGGTAGATGTTTTTTGAAAAATCATTTTTATGAAGTGCATTTGATCACTTTGTCATTAGATAAACAAATTTATTTTCAACTCTTCTTTTATATGGCCTTCTAATCATGCAAACATCATTCTCAAATAAGATTAGGAAATTTAAAATGAATTCCTTCTTAGGGATAATGGGCCAAGCTAAGCTTGAGACAATTTTTGGTTTGTCGACCTAAGCTCAAGGTCGATTAGGTTTAAAATGACCTAAAAAGTCTAGAAAAGCCTAATAGCAATAAGAACTTGAAAATTAGTAATAAAATGACTAATTATTTTTATTGTCTAATATGGTTACAAAAATATAAACTCGGTATTATTACTAATACCCTACTACAAGAACAATGACAAAGGTCAAGATAATGTCTAAACATAAAAAAAAATGGTTTTTCTAAGTTTACGTAAAAAAACATCCTAGTATATTGGCATACTTGAATGTGTATGTATATGTACAAGGAAGATGAATACACATGAACCACATGTATAAATGACAAACATTATGGATAAGTTGCACCATCAACCTATAACGTGTTGAGAATATGGTATGACATATGATGGATCAACAACCAAGATGTTCACGTAATGACCAAATATATTAATTTGGTTTTTAGAGATACATAAAGAAACCATATAACTCAATTATGTGATCATTCATTCATATCCCCCTAACAATGTGCTTTAATAAGAAGCCAAAAGTATATTATGCTATAACCTAGTATCACTTTACGTCACTTCCACTACATTTAGAAAGAAAATGTTATCAAAATCATACATAATTATGTAACAAATTAATTTAATAAATATATAATTATTAAAAAATAGATATACCTTCTTCAAATAAACTTTTAAAATGATGAATAACCTCATTTATATCTACATTCTCTATATTTAGCCAATATATATAATAAAGAAAATGTAAATTTTACAATAGATAATTATTAATGTTATAGAAGTTAGATACTAGCACAATAAAAAGTATAAAGTTTACCTCAAATCTTTTCAATTCATAAAAAAGTTTCTAGCACACATTACAACTTCCAAAGTTTTGGATGAAGCTAATTGCAATGATAACACATTATCTGACCATTAGTAATAAAACCATATCAGAAGAAACTGTAGATATTAAAATAAGTAATAAATATAGTACAATTGTCTACATAACTGAATATTAGACTCCATTCAATTTTTATCATATTAATATATCAAAATGTTCATCATTTGTTTCATCTATATTAATTTACAGATAATTATCCAACTTTTTTTTATAAGATATTAAACTCTATTCAACTTCAACAACATTAATATGTTAAAATGCTCATAATTTTTTAAACCAAATAATTATCCAAATCTATTCTATTATATGAATTCATTTAAGCTGAAACCTAAACTGGTAGCTTTTTTGTTTAATGACAATGTATCAACAGAAAATGAAACTGACATTGAAATGTTGTGAGCAAACTCTTTACCTATTCTTTATTAGTCATAACGTTGTCTAATCCAAGTGCTTTGGGGCCCATAAATTACTTGGAAATGTATGTATAAAGAAGCTCACATAAGTTCAACAAAAACTTCACTAAAACTCAACTACAACACACAAAATAGCACACTTTATGCTTCAATTCACTTGTAAAATTGTTCCTTAACACTTGGATTCATAAACATTACATAAACACACCTATTTGTAGGTAAAAAAAACACCTAGCTGGCTATTTATGTCCATTATCCAACATTAATATTCATTAAATATAATTTACTAATGGTTTTTACTTGTTATAATGCAATTTCTACCATATTCATTTGACTAGTACTTATATTGGTCGACTAGTAACTAGTCAACTGATACATGCATTTCGACCAATCATAAGTCGACCAATGTATGTACTGGTCAACCATTCTCCTTGAAAACTAATTTTTCATGATTTAAAATATATCCAATTTGATTCAAATTAATTCCTTACACATTTATATACATCCAAATCATTCCAAACCAATTTGTGATATCTACAAACACTTCTTGACATAATTTATCACATTCAAACAAGTTAACATCTTCTTTTCATATATCCTTAACACGGTCACACACATTAACACATCATAATCTTAAAATTTATCATATCATTTACAATTGCTTTATTTCACGTAACCTTTAATCAATTCACACATATTATCTTTATATAAGCCTTAATAAACACACATTATACTGATTCTTAAAACCATTTTAATGTATTAAAAGGATCATTGAAAAATCATTGATTCACAACTCCTCTTAATTATGCAACCTATATATAATATCATTAACCATGAATGTACAATGCATAATGTAAGCCCTTTCAACATAATGAGTTGACTAAGATAAGATTATATAAAAACTTATAGCAACAACCTATTAAATTCAATCTTGATCTTTATAAGTTCCATTTTATTCTCCAAGTCCCTTGATCTCCAAATCTCTAAAATACATCTTCATTTTACATGCTCCAAAACTTCAAAATGTGTTCATGCTATTATATTAAACATACATCACATAAACATACAACACATACAAATTATATTAAATTTATTTTATCCCCTTTTTTTTTATAATCATTATAAATTTTACATACTAATGATCATATCACTCCAATACCAATCAACCGTTTCTAATGCCACTTTAAATTTTCAATGCCATCTAAAAATTCTTTCAAATATACTCCCTATTCTTATAATACTAATAATAACATGACAACCTCATTCAAAGTTAAAATACAAGTTAAGACGAGTACCAAGCTATTCTGTATCACTGAAGAGCTTTAAAGGGGATTCACCCCTTTTATATCACACCATTATAACTCAAATGGTGAAGAAAACTCTATACCAAATCTTAATACCAGTTATAATTAGCTTGATACCAAAGTTATATACCAATTATAACTCAAATAGCTAAAAATCTCTATAAAAAAATCATAAATAACTTCAAATCTCAATACCAATTATAAAACATCAGTATAACCAAAAACTCAATCTTTTTATCACATATCCAAAAACTCACTTTAACATCATAAGGTTAAAAAAATATCGAATTTGTTCAAAATACACATTAACACCACTAAGGATTTCAAAAAGAGGCATTCACCCTTTATATAATATAAAAAACAAACAGCCATGTTTTAAAACAACTATCACCATAAGTCGAATCTTACTTCGAAGACTCAACATCCATTATCAATTCTTAAAAGAAATATCATCTTATCTAAATAAATTAAGTTCCCCTAAGTTTATAAAAAATTAACAATTAAACAAATTCCAAAAATTTATAAATTCAAAATTTAATCAAATCAAAATTTACACAATTTTGATGAGCGAGAGTGCGAGTGTCGGTGAGAGTGGAAGTCTGTTAGGTTTTTCTCCCTTCGTTTCATGGCTTCTTCATCTTCCCCAACCCTTCCTCTTCCAAACCTTTATTCCCTTTAGTGAAACCTTTCACCTTACTTTTCTTCCTCGCCTCAGCATGTTCTGTTGTTTGGTTCCTAAACCTTGTCTCCTTCCTTATCCTCGATTTCACCCCGTCTCGGTTCTTAAAATCCTAACCTTTCTCCGAGTTTGCCCCTTGTTTTAATCCCAAACCCTAATTTTTTGCAACCCTCTCCAAATCATAATCCTAAATCTGCAAATAAGATCCCACCTTCAATGACTACTACCACTTTGCTAATTATCCCTCAAGTTTCTTTAACTCTTTTTAAGTCGAATGATTTAGCTAGCTCTGGTATGAAAGAACTAGCTCAAATCCCTTTACAGTACGCTTCTTTTCCTTCTTTTAAGAACTCCTCAACATGATTTGGACAGCAACACAACTTCAGATTCAATAATATCTTGCAGAAAATTAAGGAACTTTCAATAATATGATCATAAGAACAAGAACCTTGATTAATTCAAAAAACAGAGAAAATACAGGATTAATCTGAGTTTAGAAATCCCCGATGATGGTTTAGAAACAAAGATATATGTCTTAGCAATGTTCTCCAACAAACATAAACTCAAAACTCACAATATAACTCGGATTACAAGTGTTTGGAGCTAAGAAACTCTAAGAAAAACTAAGAGAGAAGGAAGAGAAATTCTCTCTCTCTAAATTTTAGATTTGAATTCTTATTATTGATTCATGTTTTTGTTGTTGTTTTTTTTATTTTTACAGCTCCTACAGTCTCCCACTTGCATTTGCAGACAAAAAGAGCATGTTCAAGCTGCAATTTTAGAGATTTGAGACTGATATGTTTGACCAGTCACATTATAGGTACTGTTCATTGCGACGCCTGTTCATCCATCAACAGTGCCGTTGTAGGATGAACAACCCACCGTTGGAAGCTGACTTTCAGTTTGAATTTTGATAAAAATTCCATATTTTTACTCCATTCTCCATCTTTAAGCTCCATTTTGTAAAGAACACATAATAAGGAGTCCTAAAAGTAGAGAAATTATAAAAAATTTCATTCTCATCATAACAAGACTAAAAAAAATCATTCTTAAATTCCCTACCATGATCACTTTTAATGAATGTAATCATATAACCTTTCTCATGCTTAATTCTTTTAGCAAACTTAACAAAAGATTGAAAACAATCATCCTTACTAGTAAGAAAAAATTGCCCAAGTAAATCCACTAAAATCAGTAACAATAATAAAGAGCACAATCTTCCAACTAAAATAGCAACTTTATATAGGCCAAACAAGTCCATAACCAAAAGTTCCATAGTTTTAGATGTTATTATTCATTTCTTCTTCTTGAATGGGCATTTGGTTTGCTTCCCCATTTGGCTAGCATCACATACCTTGTTCTTTTTAAAATTTACCTTTTATAGCCATTCAAAACTTGTTGTTGAGATTAGTTATGAGCTCCATGCTTATATGTCCTAAACTCTTATGCTATATCGAAACATCTTCACTTATAGACACAAAATACTTAATGTCATGGTTAGAGAGATCATTCAAATTAATAATATAATAATTTCCTTTTCTCTTACAAATAAACACAATATTATTATCTAATACCCTAGAAACAATACAATATTTTCCTTAAAAACTCACTTTAGAATTTTTGTCATAAAGTTGACTAACACTTAATAAATTATGCTTTAATCCATCAACTAAAAGCTCATTATTACTTATAGTATTATTCTCACTAACTTTTCTAATTTCAATAATCTTACCCTTGGAATTATCTTTAAATGTCGCATACCCACCATCCTTGCTCTTTAAAGATATAAATTATAAAGTATCTCCTGTGATATATCTATGACACCTACTATCTGTATAGTTCTTGCTTCTTTTGAATTCCTATAAAATAAAGAAATTTATTTCACTTTAATTACCCACATTAACTTAAGTCCTTAAGGGTTGGAAACCTTTCTACTAGCTATACCTTTTGGTGAACTATGAAGCCACGTTTGTTTATCAAAAAAAAAAAAACTTCTTTACATGACAAAAATTTCCATAATAATGGCAAATAAAAGGACTATCAAGAAAATGGTAATGTGATCTCACATTGTTCCCAAATGCACTTTAGATCTACTATTTCTAATTGTTCTTACTTAATGAAATTTAGGCCTAAAATATGAATGAAACATGTTTCTAAATGTTTGCATATGCATATAGGGAGTATGGGAATGTGTTGGCTTATAATGCCGAAGATGTGGCCTATATGCATTGTTTTGATGTTGTGCATTTATAAAGAAATTATACCTATTTTTTGGTACATGCACATTTCTTTTATATGTAGGCCTAGATGTATATATAAAAGCATGATGATTTTTCCTAGATTGTGATCTAGATTTTAATGCACCATTATCAAAATTTTACCTAGGAACATGCTTTTCTTCTAAATTTTTACCCTTTACAACGATTTTTTTGGCATTAGTCCCACTTCCTATAGTTAACCTTAGCTCATACCTATTATTTGAAGCCTTTTAGGCACCAAGCATACTTTCTAACTTTTTCTTACCCTTTATGAATTTTTATAATGATTCCTTAAGAGCATTTACCTCTTTCTTTAAAGATTCATTTTCATTCATCAAGTTTTCTTTATCATTAAGATAAAAAACCATACTCTTAGATTCTAATGCATGCATTTCTTTTTCTAACCTATCATTCTAGCCTCAGTTCATCTAAAAATTTCAAAGATTCCTTATACCTAGAAGATATTTTCTTCATCTTAAAGTTTATGGCTTTTAAGCATTGCAGTAATTTATCATATGTAAAATTCATTTTCAATATTATCACTACAATTATCAAAAGATTGCGAGCTAGAGGATACCTCATCTTTCAAAGCCATAAAGCAAATGTTGACAACTTCTTTATCTAAATTTTCACTTTTGCATTCATATAAGCTATTCTACACCTTGGACTTCTTCTCCTTCTTTTCTTTCTTGCTAGTCTTCTCATCCTTCTCACTCTTCTTGAGTAGTGGAAATTGATTTCTAATATGTTCTAGTTTCCAGCATTCAAAACATATAATGTTGGTAAATTTTCTTTTAAGTTTATTTTTACCTTATCTTTTCTCACTTGAAGATGACTCATCATCACTTGATGCCTCCTTTATAGCATTAAATGTCAAATTCTTCTTTTTATTCACCATCTCCTCTTCTTTGATTTCTTTGAGCCATATCTTATAAGCGAGGACTAACCTGATTAGTTCCTTCAAAGGCAATGTGTTGAGGTCCTTTACTTCTTGAATATTGATAACCTTTACCTACCATGTCTTAGGTAAGGATCTTAAAATTTTTCTAATATGATTTTCATAGACCCTTTGATACATTAATAATATCTAAAAACCTTATGTACGTGCCATATATATGCTTTCATCACGATGCATGTGGAACAATTCATATTGATGCGTGAACATTGGAAATTTACTCTTTTCAACTTGATTTATTCCCTCACCTGTGACCTCAAGTGTATACCAAATTTCATGTACCATATTACACATTGATACTTTATTAATTCATTTCAATCAAGTGTAAAAATAAAATGTGAATAGCCCTATTGTTTAAGGAAATTAACTTTTTTTCATCACTACTCCACTATTTTTTATCCTTAGGCACCTTTTTGATTATTTAATACCTTGGTGAGAATGTATGGACCATTACTAACTATATCTTATAATTCTATATGGCCCATTACTAACTATATCCTGTAATTTTATATTTTTGGTCATAAAAAAGAATCATTCCTATTTCTTAATGAAGACAATTTTTCTCATAAAAAAATGGTACCTACTAATATTTTTCCTCTGTTAACTTGTAAAAGCTATTTAATATGCCATGATTGGATCTTAATTCACTATTTTTGTTAGAAAATCTATATATACAAGTGAGTCTAGCTCTAATACCAAATTTAAGTCCTAAAGTCACCTTAGATGTGGGTAACTTAAGTGTTCAAAATTTTTTTATGCTAACAACTTAAACTAATTAAACCAATTTTAAGCTATATGCAGTCCCTACATAAAAATTCAACCTAGATGTTATGAAAATGATTAGACAAAATGTTTACAAAGAAAATATACGACGATAAGATAATAAATAATAATTAAAAGAGTTAAAAATGAGAGGATACACAAGGCTTTTATAGTGGTTTGGCAATAACTTCAATTGCTTATGTTCACTCTTTAAGCTTTATTTGGATGTTTCACTAAAACTCAAAAACAAAGTACAAATCTTCTCTAGGTGAAAAGAACCTAGTTACAATCCCATTCTTCTATTTGAAAGGTGAAGAAGAACCTTTAACAAATCTTTTAAAAGAAAAATAGGAGCCTTTATGATGAGTCCCAACCCAACAAACTTAAACAACCCCTTTTACAAGAACACTTATACCTCAAAAGGTGTTTTACTAGGAAACTTAATATCTAAATGATCAACAGCTTAACAAAATAAAAAGTATGAATGATAACTTAATATCTAAATGATCAAAAGCTTAACAAGATGAAAATTACGAATGATACACTGATTGAAATCTTTGAAATTGTGTTTTTTTAATTAAAAACAATAACTTAATTTAGATTGAACTTTGACAATTAAAAAACACAAACTAATGAAAGCTTTGCTCATTTTAATGCTAAAAACACTTTAAAACCTCTTAAAGATTGTTCAACAATAACTAGCTACCTTATTTATAGAGTTCTTAAGATCAAAATACCATTGGTTGTGTTTACTAACTACTAAGAGAGAAGAAAAATAGGTTAGATAAAGTTTTCTTAACTAGTTGTTGCACTGTCAATGACTATAATGATGATTTTATCGGACACCAATGGCACCGTTCTACCTTCTTGTTATACATGACTACAATGATTTTGTTGGTCTCACTATTATAAACCACCATTGAACACACTTAATACTATAACGATACCATTATGCACTAAACAAAGTTGTTATAGACCATTGTTATACTCCTAGATAAACATAAAGATGTCTTAAACAATTTCCAAACAATTCAAAACACTTTTATATCATTAAATGAAGCTTCAACCAAGTTTTAAATGATCCCCAAGATGATTTTGAATACTAGGACTTATTAATTAAGTTTAAACAAGAGGTGTGGCTGGTTTGTAACAATTAAAGCTAATTTTTTAAACTTTTCTTTTCAAACAACTTATAAACACTTCAAAACCATTCTCTATACTATAAAAACATTTTATAAACAATTAAAATTTTTTTAAAGGCTAGTTTGAATCTCAAAATGTACAAATTGATTAAAAAATAATAATAGCCTTATCTAATGCATTTTGAAAATTTTATGTAAATGCAATTTGAGACTATGGATGTTAGACCTTTTAATATAACTTACAACTAAGTTCAAAATTACCAAAATAATTTTCTTAAAGCTTCAAAATGTTTTTTTTTCTTACATTATCCTTAGTTTTGGTCTTCAAGATCAAAATTTCCAATTAGATTTTATTTCTAAATGTACTTATCTTTTAAACCATACACCTTAAATTAAACAACTAGTGAAAATCATGTTTTTTTATCATCAAAATCAAGATTAGAACTTTCCTTATTTTATCAAATTTAAAATAAATTACATGGCTATAACATATAAAACATCCTAATTTGTAAGGAACTTAAAAGATGAATTTCAATTGCCAAACAAATCAAAATAGTGAGAAAAGGACTTCATCCATGAGTTTCAGTTGAAAAATTGATAAAGTGTATCTTTCATGTGTCTTTTCTTATAAGTTTATGATGGTCACTAGATCTGAACGAAATTGATACATACATATATATTATTATCTTGCTTTCAGCCAAGTTTTTAAAAGATGATATAAGTAGATAGACATATGATATTTTCTTTAGAAGGTAAAATTAGACAGATGACAATTATTACTTCAAAAGAAACTTAATTTATACGCATCTACATACCTTGATGAAGAACTTAGGTTAACTCACATGTCTAATTCATTAAAAGGTTTTTCCTCGACAAATGGGTTAATTATTAAAACCAATTAATAATTTAGCTATGTAATACTAGTTTATTAATAATGCAGGACCATTGAATGAAGTAAGAGATCCAACTTAATTATGTTTGGCTAACCTAACTCAAACTCTATAAATCAAGATGAATGACTAGGGAAATTGCAAAAAAGGGAAAATATAAAAGGTAAAAATCCATTAAAAAACCAAATATAAGACATTATGATATGAATTCAAATGTATAATTATTGTGACAAATAACATAAGAAATGTGATAGTATAATAAACAAACATCATCACAACAAGTGATGATAATGACAATAGGCATTAGTGACAATAGTGGTAGTAGTGGAAGAAACAAAGTGATTAAAGCGGGATGGGCATAGTCAATGAGTATTGAATAGCTATGGATTTTAACAAGACATAAAGTCTCCTTTAAACTTTAACATTTTCACTTATATTTAAGTCAAACATTAATATTTCAAAACATTTAAGAAGAACCTTAGCATTTCAAACATACTTAAAACGATCTCTATATTGATAAAAGTCATGAAATTTGTTAGGCCTCAGTTAGTTAAGTACCACAAGGCACCTTTTTAAAAAATAAAAAATATATGGGACTCACATTGTCATTGTGGAGTTCAATTGGCATCATAGACCCTATAACAAATTCAAAATGAAGAGAGACGATAATTTATTCCAACATTCCATCTTTTATTTGTCTTCCTTTTGTTGTGATCATCGCCTCTCCTTTATTCTACTATCTATCTGCCTCTTCACCTATAATTGGGTCTATCTTAATGCCCATCATTGCTACTGCCTCTCTGATTATCATTGGTGTTTTGCGTCATTTTTTTTAGTTATATTCGTCAATTAAGAGGGGGAGGGGATAAATTAGGAGGCTTAAAATGTTTTTAAAGTGGATTCTTAAGTTCACCAAAAGTTTAAATATTTTGTACAAACAAATAATAAATAGTTTTGCGGAACAAATAATAAATAAAAATAAAATAGATAGTTCAATATTAATATAAATATCTTCAAGAACACTAAAACTTGTAAATTTAAAAATAAAATAATCTCATATTATAAGAAAAAATAAAACTAATTAATTTAACAAAATAAACACAACTTATGAATGAATAACGCTAGTGTAAAAGAGTAAAGGGAAAGAGACAACTGAATTTATCCTAGTTTTGAAAAAGCCCACTTTCTCCTACTTTTAGTCCCCAACAAACTTGTTGAGATTTTTCAATATAATCAATTACAAAATACAAAGTTAGAGATATAATCCTTCCTCTAGGTTTAAGAATAACTTTTCAATCTTTTTCAAAGACTTAAGAATAATCTTTTCCTCATAATGCTTTTACATCTAAAAAATACACTTAAACTCAAATGGTTTATTAAGAGGCTCACAAAAGCAGTGTAATATATGTAAAATCTTGCTAAGGAAAACTCACAAAATAGACTCAATATTTCAATTGAAAATTGCAAGAAAACACTTGTCAAAACTCTAAACACTTGAATGATTGAATTCTTAATACTTTAGATGATCAAAACTCATGTGATAGCACCTATTTGTATTTTCTAAGCATACTAGTTGATTGTGGTTGGCCACATACAAAATTAGCTCAAATTAATCTATAGTTTATGCACAATTTAACAATTTAATTTGAGACCAACATTCGGCAAGTGTACCGGTCAAATCAAGTAATAAAGTAGAGTATATTTAAGACT
>JAOXYD010026225.1:0-14365 GCA_028565735.1 Pinacopodium congolense | reverse complement strand
GTCTTCTTGACCAATATGCCTAGAGTAAAATAAACGAGTACAAAAACCAAAATTTTTTATTCCTTTAGCGTATGTTTTACACTTTTGGTATGGTTAAATCCTTTTCAGTTATTCACCCAAAATCTCCAAGCAATACCAGAGCATCACATTAAGAAATGAAAATTCATTTTTTATTTTTAATCAAAATCCTAGTTTGCTGCTAGTTTATTAGGAAAACGAGAATATCTACATTAATTCCTAATTTAAATTTATTGATTTGAAAATCAAAACTATGCTACTTTGGCAATTTACAAAGTCAAAGATTGCTTCACAATGCTTGCAATGGGTGAAAGATTAAGGATGCAGTATAAAAATAATTATTTAACTAAATAGAGAGCAGTTTCATAGGAAACATATTCACTTACGATGGCGGCTGGGAAAAGAAAGGGCTTGAAAGTCCATTTCCACTTCTATGTTTTTTTTTTTGGTATATGAAAGAATGACAATTCCTTCCTTCCTCCACTAACTTTTCTTTTTGTTTCTAGACTTACAAAGTCATTAAATAATTACCAAAAAGACTATCATTACACTTTAATTTCCTATTAAACTTAAATAAACATTTAAGCGTAATAATAAACCCCAATTTAGGGATAACATCTCTAGCCTTGTTACTTTGAGTTTTGGAAACAAACAACATAACAAATAAATTTGTGTAGGAGTAAACATTCATGGCTAGGGATAGGAGCATTTGAAGCATTGTGAAAACTAAAATCAGGCATTTTGGTTAAATATGTCCAATAAATGGTGGGTGACAAATCTTGGTGTATGTCTTCCACTTGTGGTTTTGGAAATCCAAAGAGTTTGTTCAATAATTTTCATCTAAATAATGAGCTTTACATCTTAATCTAAACCAAAACACACTTGGTTTACTAGATTCATAATGGAAAGAGGTAAAAAATTCAAATGGTAGTTCTTGAAAAATTAGGTAATCCATTTTCACAAATACTTCCCAACAACCTTTCTTAAACAATTTCAACATTTTCTCTTTAATTCCTATCCTTTTCAAAAGAGCAAAATCAAAATGCCTAGTTGTAAGGATAGTTCTAGTCTTAAGGAGAGTGTACCTATCACCTTCCTTTTTTCAGAAAATTGGGAAAGGAGCACCATATTGATTGAAAATGTCCCTAGCTCCATGTCCACTTGTCTCTTCTTGGATTGGGGGGATGGATTTCCTCACAATAAACATGATTCTTGGAGGCATGATGACCAAAAACCTGTAAAAATCATGCATAAGGTGAGAAAACTCAAGATAGAAGCAAAAATAAGAATTCTAGAGAGAGGTGGCGTGAATGGAGGTAAAAAGTAAAGAAGAAGATGTAAAAATGCACAAACAAATCTAGAACTTTTCATGGAAAACCCAAGAGAACTTACAAAGATTTGATGAAAACTTGAAGCAAAATGTGTAGAGAAGCTTAAAAACGAGATGGGGACCAAATCTAATGAGAGAAAGTAGTGGGAGAGGAAATAAGTGAAAAATATGGAAGAAAGTAGGGTTATGGGAGAGGAGGAGGTGAGTTTAAGAAAAGATGTGGAATGGGATGTTTGAAATAATTTGTTGGAAAGAAAAAAAAAGGTGAAAAGAAAGAAAAAAAAAGAAGAGAAGGAGAAGCAAAAAGAGAAAATCATCTTTGTATTTGCGTTGTTGAATAAAAAAGCTTCTTTGTTTCTGTTGTTGAATAAATAGTATCTTTGTTATTTTTGTACTATTGTTTATTGGGTAATTCTTACTCCATTGGCTTTAACCCAAACTCTCTAAGATTGAAGTTATGAATGGTGTTTTTAACCATTTGACATAGTGATCTAACCTAGTAATCGGGAATATTCACCATAAAGTGTTCACTTTAGCATCAAAAAGTTACATGGCTTTCCAAATAGACATTACTCAAAACTTAAGTTGTATTGTATTTTCAGTTTTTTTTGTTTATTTTGCACATCCTTGACTATATTCATGTGATGACTTATGTAAAATGGCTTGAACATTTGACATTATTCTTATGGGATTGCTTCTTAGTAACTTTGTATGTTTTCATGTGATTAACTAGGTTTTTTCCATGGAAGAATTGAGAATTGTGAACTCGATTAAATGGATGAATTTGCTTTTGTTGTACTCAATTAGCTCTTGATTTTGGATGGAGATTGCTTAAGTAGAATGTCTAAATCATTACTTAAGGACAAGCAATAGTTCAAGTGTATGGGTATTTAATAGGAATGAATTTTTTTATATTGTAAAAATTGAATTCATTCCTATTTTTGTGTTAAATTACTCATTTTGTATTATTATTGATTTTACATGTAGATTTAATAATGAAATACAAATTTTGGATTAAATTATAAAGATATTAAAGCAATTGGAGCTGTCTTTATATGCACAAAATATAGCCCAAAAACACAGCCAACAAGGACGTAAAAGAGTTGTCTAAAATGCACAAAATTATAGCACCATATGAGGGGCCTTGCTCGCTTCAAAATGACAACCAATTAGAGAGCTCAACTAAAGGCAAGAAGCTGTCCAAAATGTATCTAACAAAGAGCATAAAACTACTTGGAGAGGAGATTCTAGCTTGAATTAACAACAGCCAAGTGTATTTACTGGAGAGCCAAAAACCTAGTGAAAATGACAATCAAGAGCCTTTTTTCCATTCAAAATATAGCCACTTAGAGGGTTTAATGTAGCAGTAAATGGCATTGGAAAGATGCCATGAAATGCAACACTTTGAGGGCTGGTTTTTTATCTTGACATAAGGGGTACGCAGCCCTAGCAAGTGGAGACATAAAAGCCAAAAGAATAGAAGCTCCCGAAAGCATTGAGACGGCAAGAAATGTGGAGAACCACGGGTCTAAAGAAAACACCATAGGAAGCTCTCCATACTCTATAGAAAACAAGTGTCGATTCCATGATAATGAAAAGTTCTCGATGGTCAAAAATTCCAACTGCACTTTTTTCTTGAGAGAGGAGGTGTCGACTAATGAAAAGTTCCCCATGGACAAGCTCTTCTTGGTCAACAAAGACAGCAGCAACTTTGAAGCTTTCCAAGTAAAGGTGGGGACAACTCCAAGCATGGAGCTCTCTAGGATGTAGTCAGTTGTATATATTGTTCAAGAGGAGAGTTTTCTTTCTAGGAGAAGTCTCCAAAGTGTTACTTGGAATCACCATTTAGGATTTATTTTCAATTAATCTCATGTTACATTTCTTTTAACTTAGGAAACCAGTTCGTTAACTTTCCCTTTTATTTTCTCTTATGTTGTTTACTCTTTGTCCAAATGCTTATCTTAGTTCTTTGCCTTTTTTTCTTTGTCTTTCTTTTCTTTATTAAATCCAAATGCTTTGCTTGTTAATTCATGAGTTCACGTGTTTTTTTTCTTGAATTTTAATATTTATGTTATTATGTTATTATGTTTCTCTATATCAAGTGTTAAGCTTTATTTTCTTAAGTTTTCATTTATTATTAATGTCTTTGGATGATATATGCTTGATAATTAAGATTTATTTATGTTTTTATAATTTTAATTTTTGTATGTTAATGTTTGCTCATTGTTTTTTTTTAGTTTAGCTGAATTAGGTTTTAAAGCTTTAGTTTTTGTTTAGCTAAATTAGGTTTTAGTAAATTAATTATAGGTTTAAGTAATTTGTGTTTATGTTAGTTTAAGTGTTACATGGTGTTTTTTCTTCGTTGTTTTTAATTTCCAGCCTCAGTTTAATTTAATTAAGGATGGTTTTTGATTATTTAATTTATGTTTTGCTTAATTTAAGTATGTGTGGTTAGGTGTTTAAGGGTTTGAAAGCATGGGAAGGATAAAGGATAATCAATTGTGAGAATGGAGTTTGTTTTAAATTGATTTAGTGTTTCTAAGCTTTGGTTGGTTTGGAACCTTGGTTAAATATCATAAATTAGTTATTATTTTTAGGATTGATCATCCATTAGGTAATTTCCTAATTTAAATGCTAGGATTGAGCATGAGATACATAATTGTCCTTAGAGATTTTTGGAAGTGGAAATAGGTTAATTAGATTTGTTAGGATATTTAACCAACTAATTTAAGGTCCCATTCCTTTATGTTACACTTTTTGAGCTTATGAGTTAGTGGCCTAAGTTAGTCATTCCTTAGTACCTAATGCATCTTCACTATTAAATTTAGAGAGCTTATTTTAAGTTATAGTAAAGATAGGGCAGTTCTAGAGCTTGTTAGATTTACCTAAGCTAGAGGAAATAAGGGTTTGAGAGCTTGTTCAGACCTATAGGCTAACACCATAGCTGGAACACCTTTTATCTTGATGCAATGATCAATAACTATCTTAGAATCCTAATGATACCTATGACCCATTTCTTTGATATTGTTATTAGTTTAATGCATTTTGCTTTGTGATTATCCTTTTTATTATTTTTATTGCATCTTAGTTATGTTAATTCTCTTTGTGTCTAGGGGTTTTTATTTTTTTGTCTTTACAACATTAGAAATTGCAATACACCTAGCTCTCTATAGGATCAACCCTAACATGCCCTAGCTACATAGTTAGGTTACTTAGGCAAATTTATTATTTGGGAGTTTGCGATGACTCACCAATGATTTCAAAGGGAAATAACCAATATGGTTAAGTCAGGATAGGGGCTATTATGAGTACCTTCTTTAACATGTCAAAAGCATGTAAACAACTGGCATCAACTTAAAAGGTACATCTTTAACTAAAAAATGAGTCAAAGGTCTAATAATGAGAGAAAAATCCTTTATAAACCATCCGTAGAATCCTGCATGTTCAAGGAATGCTCAAGTGCCTTTAATGTTAGTGGAAGGCAGGAGCTTTTCAATCACTTCAGTCTCGAATCAGTATACTTCAATCCCTTTGTATGAGATGTTATGACCCAAAACAACTCCTTCTTGGACCATAAAATGATACTTCTCTCCATTCAAAACTAAATAGGACTCCTCACATCTATCCAAATTAAACAAACCATGGTCAAAAGAGACTAAAAAAATATTAAATTCATCCATAAATACCTCTGTGATGTCTTTATTCATGTCCCTAAAGATAGCCATCATGCACCTTTGGAATATGGATGAATTTTCTATTTGCAAAGGTTCTTGTTTCATTGCAAAGGCCCAAAGGCATCCTTCTATAGGCAAAAGTCCTATAAGGGCAAGTGAAAGTGGTAGTCTCTTAGTCCTTTAAGTAAATGAAAACTTGATTATACCTAGAATACCCTTCAAGGAAGAAATAAAAAGCATGCCCTATTACCCTTTCAATTATTTGGTCCACAAAAGGTAAAGGGAAGTGGTCTTTCTTAATGGTCAAATTAAACTTCCTATAGTCTATGCATACACTCCAATTGTTGATAGTCCTAGTGGAAATCTTTTCACCTTGCTTATTCTCTATCACCATCATGCCTCTTTTTTTAGGCACATATTGCACTAGACTCAGCCCTTCACTATTTAAAATTGGGTATATGATTCCCGTATCCAAAAGCTTCACCACTTCCTTCTTCACAACCTCTTAAATATTTAGATTCAACCTTCTTTGTCTTTCCCTCACCGTCTTGCATCCTTCTTTAAGATTGATCATATGCATCACCATATTGTGGTTAATCCCTACAAATATAAAAATTTTTCCATCCTAAATGATGTTCACTACTTCCCCTCTTTCTCCAAATCAAGTTTATTAGATATGATGATTGAGAGGGTGTGATCCTTACCTAAAAAGGTATATCTAAGGTAAGAATGTAAGGGTTTCAATTCTAGTATGGATGGCCTTAAAATGGAGTGCAGAATTGGGGCATCCATTCTCTCTAACATTCCTTACTTAACCTCCTCATACAACTCCTTTTAGTTTTCACTCTTATCAATTTGAACATCTATAAATTCCTCAACTTGCTTATCAACTTCATTCATGCGTTCATCTACAATAACATCCTTCATGTAGCCTTACCTTCTACCGGCTTCTTAAAAAATTTAGTTATAATAAACTCAACCTTCTCATCCCAAATTCTCAATCCCAACTTTCCTTCATGCACACCAACTAATGCCCTATAAGTATTTATAAAGGGCCTACCTAAAATCAATGGACAATTCTTATTTTCTTCAAAATATAATACAATAAAATCAACAAAAATTATAAATTTGTCCACTTTTACCAAAACATCCTTTACCACTCTATATTTTTGTTTGATGGATTTATCTATAAGTTAGATAAGCATTCATGTTGGCATGATGTCTCCCAACCCCAATTTCCTGAAAATGATCAAAGGCATCAAGTTCATACTTACACCTAAATCATATAAGCATTTGGAAAACTAAAAATCACCAATAACACAAGGGATAGTAAAACTTCGTGAATCTTATAATGTAGAAGGCTTATGACTTGAGATGATCGAACTACAATTCTCCATCAAGGTTATCATTTGATTGTCTTTCCAAGTGTGTTTATGAGTTAACATGTCCTTGAGAAACTTGACATACTTAGGCATACACTTTAGAGCCTCCACGAAGGATAAATTGATTTGGAGCTACTTCAACTTCTCCAAGAAGTTGGAGAATTGAGTGTCCACTTGATGTTGCTTCACCCTTTGTAGATATGGAATTTTGGGCTTATAAGGTGGTAGGGGGAAAGTAGGGCTTCTCCTCTTCTTTCTCCTTGCCTTTCTCTTTCACTTGGCTCTCCTTTTCCATACTTGACTCCTCCAATTGCTTGCCACTCCTAAATGTAATTGCCTTTAGTTGTTCCTTTGTATTGGCTTCGATGTTGCTCGGTAGGCTTCTTACATTTCTAGATTCCAAAGTATTAGCAAGTTTCCTTGCCTGAACCTCCAAGTTATGGATCAATGACGCATGATTGTTCACAATTTTTCCAAATTTAGCCTCCATCCTCTTCTGGCTCTTCTTTTGGTTTGAAAATATCCTCTTGTGGACATCTTATTGGCTTCTAAACTTAGAGTCTAACATATCCATTAACTTGTCCATTTTGTTCTCCAAAGATACAAGTTGATCTTGTTGAAAACTGGGTGGTCCTTATGCTCTTTCTTAGCCACCTGTATTGTTAGTATTCTAAGAAAACTTTGGGTAGTTTTTTCACCCCGAATTATTAGAACTAGAATATAAATTGTTACATGTTGTGGTTGGACTAAGTAATTGACTTGCTCAGTGCCACTAGTTCCTAACAAGAAACAGCCAGTTTTACCATGGCTATCCTGGCTAAATAAGTCACACCAAAATTGCATAGCCTTCACTGAAGATAAAGAGGCTCCTTTCACGTTACTCAATTATTTAATAAGGACTGAATTCTGTGCTTTGAGGGCTATCACCAAATCTATTGGGATAATACCTTTTTACTCCTTCGAACCTTGTTTACTCCTCTTATTAGACCACAAGCAACTATTGTTCACCATTTATTTCGAGAGGCCATGGGCTGCATCAATTATTTTTCTCATCTAAGACTCTCTAGTAGCTACTTCTATGGTTCCTCATATGCTTTGAGTCACTCCATTGTAAAAGGTTTGCAAGAGGAACTCCATTAGAAGATTGTGGTGTAGAAAACTCCTCTATAGCTCCATGAATCTCTCCCAAACCTCATACATGGATTCCCTATCATTTTGTTGGAAACTTGTTATCTCCTTAATGATCTTTGTAGTTTTGGTTAGAAGGAAATACTTGGTAAGAAAACTTGGGCTAGTTACTCCCATATAGTGATATGCCTTGAGCTGAAAGAGTTCAACCATGCCTTAGCCCAATCTTTCAATGTAAAAGGGAAAAACCTCAACCTCATTACATCATTTTACATTCCATTGGGGCCTTCATATGGTAACCCATAAAACTG
Source organism: Pinacopodium congolense (assembly GCA_028565735.1). NCBI lineage: Eukaryota > Viridiplantae > Streptophyta > Magnoliopsida > Malpighiales > Erythroxylaceae > Pinacopodium > Pinacopodium congolense. The sequence goes on along the minus strand of JAOXYD010026225.1, from coordinate 6,522 downwards.
TACATTTGATTGCAGTATATTGAGGAAGGTTGGCTTAATCTAAAAGTTATTTACTTGTATCGAAGTCCTTGTGATTCCTTGTTAATTAGCATTAAATCTGGGCCTCATGAAGTCCATGAGTGTCCTCTGACCTCCTTTTTCACCTTCTTCTGCCATATTTGTTTAAATCCCTTCTTGGTACTTAACTCTTCTTAACTCTCTTTCGTGTCTCGTGATATTTGAAAACTCCTCTTCACTTAGCTTGTTAGACCTTCTAGTGCTCTTGTGTTCATGCACTTACAAATACATAAGGAAAAATATAGAAAAAACCTTAAACCCAAATTACCTAGAGTAAACAAGATACTATAATAGCAATCCCTGACAATAGCACCAAAATTTTGTTAGGGGTAAAACTCATTTTACACTAGATACTGCAACTGCATAAATCGTAACTTGTAGTATGAGCGAATATCATCCCACAAAGATTTCATTTAGTCACCACTTAATTCAAGTTAAAATTTGTTTAATGAACAATTTCAAGTGATAAAAAACTATAAAAAGAAACTAAAATGAATCAAACTAGAAATTAACAATTAATAAGGCAAAGTGCAGGAATTTAATAACCAATGATTGAGATTAGGAGTTACTTCTATCCTTATTTTGCTTCCCTCTTATATTATTGATTCAATTATGCTTGACTCAAGATTTTATAATGCTTAATTACCCTCTCTTAAGGTTTAATTAATTGTACCTAGTTCAAATAAGATAAAATGAATTATACTATCTCTCGACTTAAACATTCTTTCCTAACCATTCAACTAGATGTTAAGCAATCCTATAATTAAACAAATAGTCAAGATCTCTCTTTAACTACTTAAAAAACTGAATATTTATAGGTATATTAGGATCTAACTCTCGTTGTACTACCTAACACAATTGCCCAAGTTCATTCTCTTGATCTATTGCAAGGTATATGCATAATATAAATCATAAGCATATACTCATTGAATCAATAAGAACAAGGTTCACTAAATAGTTTAAGAGTAACTCCTACAAAATGTTCAGCCACTCATAAAAACAATAAATCCACCATCATTCATGTTTTCCACACTAAAAAGTAATAAAGAGAATAAATAATAAAATAAATTAAACATTTAAGTTCTTCTCTTCACTACAAGAAATTTGGAAAAGATGGTTATTACTTTGTCTTGGTTATTCCTAAGGTTAATGAAGTTGCCTCTTTTGGGTGCCACCAAAAACCTCCTTCTTTGCCTACTACAGATGTTCTCCAATGATTATTGGAGGTTTTTAGGGTTTTGAGTTCTTATTTATGTCAGAAGGAGGGTCCCCATCATAAAAATCCCATGTTTGACTTGAAAAAGGTTAACTCCATATGTCACCCTCATGCACGGTGATAGAAAGTCTGTCATCCACTGCTGTCCACCAACTTCCTGCATCTTCTACTCTTTTGGTCATAACTCCTTCTTTGGGACTTTGATTGAATTGAAATTTGAAATACAACCTCCTAACATGTTGATCTTGCTCCCTTATAAGCTTAATTTCCATGAAAGCTCTAAAATTATGCATAATAGCTCATCAATCTCCTGTTACACATCAAATGTTGAAATTTTACTACCTATGAAACCAATCCCCAAAGTGCATCAATCCATTCCTCAAATAATCTTAAAATTTACCCTCAAACACTAAACAATATCAAGAAACAATTTAAAACCTAAATTACAATGAAAGGACACAAAAGATTAAATAAACTAAGGTTGAAGAACACAAACACTTAAAATACATGAAATAATCTGTAAACATAACCTAAAAACACATTTATCACAGGCCTTTTGTTATACTTTTTTTGTTTCATTACCTGTAAGTATCTCAACTGCTTTCGAAAAAACATACCTTATTCTTAATGTACTGCTAATCTTTTGTTGCTTTTTCTTTCATTAAAGTTTCACTTGTTAATTGGACTGAAGCTTATAATGAATATAGGTTGAACTTATAGGATACTTAATCATCCAATAATCCTCCTAACCTCCAAAAAATAATATGGCGACATGTTGGTTACTAAACTATGATTAGCAATGTCAATTTCTAACACATCTTAGAGTTTTTAGTAAAAACATTTGTGCTTATTTTGATGAATTTTATAATAAATATGCAATAACATCTATAATACACACGCGCGCGCACACACACATATATCTTCTAAAGATTCTTTTAAATGTGAGGGTAAGTGGGAGCTCTCTTTATATTTCATAATGTGGCTTATCATGTTCATTCATATTTAAGATATTTTTTTAATGAAATTATAACCTATAAAAAGTATGAAAATGAACATATGTTAGCATCTTATGCTTGTTTTGGGGCTGATAATATTTCAAAACTTATTTTATGTTTTTATGAATAATGTTATGGCTTGTATGAAGTTAATGATTTTTTTTCAAAGTTAAAAATAAATTAAATTAAATAAAAATAACAAGGTTGCAACTTGAATACAAGTTTATAAAAGGCATAAACTTACAAAGTGATCACATTAGGGGAAGACTATTAAATTCGAAAGGTACAAACTAGGCAACTATTAGTTTATGTGGAATCATTTCAAAATCTCATCACTTTCAAAATTTTTTGAAATTGTGAAATTGAGGAACTAAAGATAACTTAGTAGCTATAACTCCCCTCATCCAATCATAAATGTTATGACCTGGGTCTACATATGTTTGAGTAGTGACTCCAAATATACTATCAGTTCTTTCCTTCTAAAAGGAGTACCTATGGTAAGTCAAGATGATTTTGAGAGCTTCAAACCATGTAAGCTCAAATTTCAGTCCTAGCAAAGCAAGTGGGTACTTTACAAGGTACTTCTTCTTCTTTGGTTAAAACCATGCAACTGAGATGTGAGTTATGCAAGTAGGATAGATGTGACACAACGAATTGCTTCATGATGAATACTAGTGGAGTGGATCAAGTCAACTATGTGGGGTAACGAAGAGTTAATTATCCATACTCCAACAATTATAATTTGGGATGGAAGAACCACCTTAATTTCTATCCAATGGTCCCCTTTTTGTAAATGTTAAATAAGAATCAGAAGGATGTGTAGTTTGTTAAATTTTTGGAAAAGTAGAAAAAACTAACAATCAACTTATCTTTTATGAAGGCTTTGGAAGACATCCAGAAATATGCCAAGTGCCTTAAGGACATCTTAACTAATGAGAGCACTTGGGAGAATAACTAAACGTTGTCTTTAATGGAAAGTTGTAGTTCAGTCATCTCCAGTCACATGTCATCAAAGTTTTAGGGTTCAAAGAGTTTCATTATTCCTTGTATTATGGATAATTTAGAAATTTCAAAGGGTTTATGTGATCTGAGACTAGCATTAACTTAATGTCGTTGTCTATTTTCAATAAGTTGGGCCTTGGATGCTTGAATCTAATTTTGTTGCTTTTTGATTGTTAATTTTCTATTAAGTCTCAAATTATACAAATTAATTATCAAAATTAAACAAATTAATTGCACTTTCTTTCAATCAAATTCAAATCAACAACAAAGGTAAGTATACTAGTCACAAGAAACATAATGAAATATTTAAAATTAGGATTAACATTTCCCATGCGGATTCCAAATTTGAAGGTATTAATACAATTAGTTTACGATTATATAAAGGGTCCAAATTAAATCAAATCACTAAATGAAATTATCAAATTAACCTAAAACTGATAAGTTATGCAAAGATGGCTAAGATTGGGCTTAAGGATCACCCAATGGATTAATTGGTTAAGGAATTGGTTTTCAAGGATCTAAATGAACTAATTAGGTGTAGAAAGACTTGTCCTAGGACAGTTCACTAAATTAAAGTAATGCTATAGTTAAGACAATGCCTTTTCTCTAGTTACTTAAGTTGAAGTTTGATCATTCATCAATCTTAAGCATTAGGAATAAAGTTTAGGAAGCTTGATGTAAAAAATTCCAATTTTCAAATTATAATCCTTAAGATAAATCAAAATTTAGTAATTCAATAATTTAAATTAGGTTGTTTAATAAAGTTTCCAACAATTTAGATAGATTTCTCAGATCCTAAGTTATTTCTTAACATTATTCTAAGTGTTTAAGTTAGAATAAGCATTAATCTCTTCATTTAAACAAAACACAGCCTTCAATCATTAATGGAATCATGATCAAAACATGTTTGTATCATTTAATAATTATTCCTTAACTACAAACTTAATTAGACACTCATTTGAATCAAGAAACAAAGCATATTCTTCATATTCATCATATTCTTGAACAAATAAGAATAAAGAGTGGATTTAAATGTAAAAACATGTTTAGAATGCATCACAAATGGTTATACACACATGTATAGATCTAAAAGATGTTTCCTAACTATTACAATCCTGAAATACAAGCTTAGATTTGCAAAACAAGATAAAAGATGAAGAACACATAAAAAGAGCACTAAGACTAGACAATTTGATTTTCTGCTCTAATTTCATTTTTTATGTGTCCTTATTTGTTTTTTACTTTAGAATCTCCATATATATGTCTAGAAAAAGTGGGAAGCAAGTTGCACAAGTTACAAGTAATGGAAGACAAAGATCTAATTGGAAATATCATGACAAGTACCTAAACGACACTTGAAATGGAGTCAAATAGCGACGTTTTACTATTGGCATTTAACTCTCATAATTGACTTAAATGCAGGTCTTGATAAGATTAATAGTGGTACACCTACACATGATATTTTGGTCTTTTTTTTGCTCCAATCTTTACATTTTGATTCATTTTCACTTTAGTTAGAGTGTAATCTACAAATTCAACATTTCAAAACATAAATAAACTAATTAAGCATCAAAATAGGGGTGAATTAACATCAAAACATCATAGAAAATCATATGAAATGAACTCTTATCAATTCCTCCAGACTTAAGCATTTGCTTGTCCTCAAGCAAATCAATCAATCACCAATTTCAAAACAACATATAATCATAGAAAAAATTATCCTAATTTATCAACCAATATCATTGAAAAGATTTCCAAAGTCATTATTTCAATATGACCAACTAAGAGGTTATAAAATTGATTACTCAAATCATTTAACAAAAGAAATTAGACCACTTCATTCTTCTTAAAAGTCAACCAAGGTCACAAAATTCAATTCTAAATGTAAAATGAATATAAATTAAGCAAAGAGTATCATCATTTTAAGCAAATTCACATCCTTAATAAATTAAGCACTAAAAATTTAAACAAAAATGTGAGCTTGACTTGGTTGAGTGGTCATTTAATCTTTTTATAGGAATATGAATATTTTGTTATGAATGTCTCTGGTTACTTGATTAAATCACCTCACATCAACTGGCTACTAACACCACTCTTTAACTTTGACCAATAGGTCTAAAGGCAATGGAGAGAACAAAAACCTTACTCACTTTTTACTTTTAAGCACACTTCTTTTCTTTTTCAATTTGCATTTTCATTTTCATTTTTTGCATAAATTTTTATTAAATATGTTAAAAATGTTTAAAATATACAATAATTTGCTTAAAAATATTCATTTTAGATATGGAATAACATGATGATCATAAGGTATTAATTATCTAAAGCATGAAGCAATTTCAAATCAAATGGTCATCAATTGTCTTAATCAAGAGCATAACATCTTAATTTGTCAAAATAATCGAAGTCAAAAGGAAAATTTTTTAATGATATGAAGCAAAATTGAAAATTTTTCCACAAGATATAGATTATCATAAAAAAAAAGATAAAATGACATACCATAATACAAGTAAAGAAAATGTGAAATCAAGATATCCCTTCCCCACACTCAAAGGTGAACATTGTCTCCAATATTAATAAAACAAAAAGAAAGGACAAGAGGGGAGATAAGGGAATAGAAAACACCTGAAATGATGATAATAGCTTGGAAATCCATTGAGGTGAAAAGTGAAACATGATCATTTGATTATAACAACTAGAAGGCAGAAATGAAATATGAATGCACAAGAGCAACAAACACAAAAAGAATGTTCCATGTATAAGTATATACTATCAAAGTACCCAAAAGGGAGTATAGAAATCAAAAACCAAAATACATTTAAAGAAATAGCCAAAAGGGATACATACAAAGAAATAATTGGGGTAACAAAAGGAAAAGTTCCCTATCCACGAACAAACGAATAACCCTAACATCACTTAGTGACTCTAAGTTGTATTGACTCACTCACGAACATCATCAACCTGAGTCCGAATAAAAGCCAAAATGGACTCAATCTAAAATAAATGCTACTCTAGGAGATGAAGCATGGTAGTTTAATCATCGAAAGCAGAGGGAGGCATAATTGTAGAAGCATCAGTTATTAGACAATGGCTATGGACACTAGGGGTGGCTTCAGAAGAAGCCACACCCATGCCTTCCTTAGGTGTGACTACAGGCACAGGTACAAGGACATTAGCATCATCCACATGCTCTAAACCCTGAAGAGGTCTCCAAACTAGGTTGTGCCACTCACCACCTACTCATGCATACTGCTA
>JAOXYD010026204.1:0-14366 GCA_028565735.1 Pinacopodium congolense | reverse complement strand
GTAATCCGATCAACCTAATAGTTAAGTAACCTTTTCCTCGTGGGATCGACATTCGGAGTTTTAAATTTTACTCCACTATATTACTTTTGCGATAGGTGCACTTGCCTTATAAGTACGTTGGTTTCAAAAGTAAAAATCATTCCGAACAACCATCATTTTTAAAGTCACCTAACCAACGCAACAAGCACAAATATGTTAGGTTCCTGTGGTGAAATGCCCTAAACCCCTATTTTTATTTGTGAGACTTTTGATGCTTGGGGTATGGATTTCATGAGACCCTTTCCCTATTCCTTTGGATTTCAATATATTCTACTTGTTGTTGATTATATGTCAAAATATATGGAAGCAAAAGCCATTTGAATTGATGATTCTATAGTGGTTCTGAATTTCTTGAAATATAACATTTTTTCCAAGTTTGGAGTCTAGAGAGCCATCATTAGTGATAAGGGGACACACTTTTGCATCTGGATCATTAAAGCCCTCTTTCAGAAATATTAAGTAGGGCAGGATGTTTCTATAATTTACTATCCCAAATGAATGGCCAAGTCAAGATATCTAACCGAGAGATCAAGTTTTTTATGGAGAAGACAGTGACTCCCAATGGAAAAGATAGGAGTTTATAACTTAATGGTGTCTTATGGGCTTATCGGACTACATATAAGACTCTAGTTAGGATGTCTAATTGGGCAATCAAGCAAATGTAATATGGAGGCTATTGGTGTATCAAGCGATTACAATTGTAAGAGCTAAAGGAGATATGCCATGAGGCATTGGAGAATGCTTGGATTTACAAGGAGAAAAATCAAGTATTTCATGATCAACATATCTCCGGGAGGACATTTATGGTGGGCTAGCAAGTCCCTTTATACCACTTATGACTCAAGATTTTTCCAGTTGAGGTGGATAGATCCATTTGAGGTCACCCATGTATACCCCTATAGAGCAGTGGAGATTAAGATTATAAAGATAGGGAAGGAATTTAAGGTTAATAGAAATCACCTCAATCCCTACTTTGAGGGATTTTATATGCATAATTTGGAGGTGATAGAGCTTGAAGCTCTAAAATATGTTGATTGATTTGGGTAAACAGGGGAGGCACCCCAACCATATTCTTTAGTTTTTATGTCTTTTCTCTTTTCTGCTTAAGTTTTGGGTTGTTTTTATTTGAGTCATTTATTTGCTTTTTGCATGTTTTGTTTAATGGAAATCAAGAAGGAAGCTGCGATCTTTATTTTCAAGGTTGATACAGCATCTTCAATTTAGGAGAGTATTCTTATTTGCATCCTCCTATATACTTGTTTTCATTGTTTGAGGACACTGGGGAAAATGTCCATTTTAAGTATAGGGGTAAGAAGAAGAAATTTTTCTACATTTTAGCTGTTATAAGTCCAATGGTAATGATTCGAATGTGTTATTAATCTTTAGTTGATAGTTAATTATGGTACTTGAAGGAAATTGATGCTTTTAATTTTATGAAGTTTGCTCAACTCTTGAAATGATGTTAACTCAAAAATTCCTTTTCCCTTGAGTACTTTTCACGTGTTTAGTGACCCATTTGTATAATAGTTAGTATCTAAGTACAATTTTTATGGTTTATCATATGTATTTGGAATTAGATGTTTGAAATAAAGTGTAAAAAATGTGTGTTTATGTTTGTTGAATAAAAGAGAAAATTTCACATTGTTGGCTTTAAACCAATGTAAAGGTTGAAGTTTATGAGTGGTGCTAGTAGTCATTTAAGAGCGTAATCTAGCGTAGTAACTGGGCGTGCTCACAGCAAAATGTTCACCTTTGTATGAAAAAGCTGGATGACATCTTAAACAAGTTAGAAAGGAGCATCTTAGTTGAGTAACCAGGGTTATTCAGGACAAGATGTTTTTCCTTATGTGAAATGACTAGGTGAACTCCTAAATATTGCTCAAAAATCGATTTTTGTTGTGCCTTTAGTTGTTTTTAGTTATTTTGATTATCCTTGACTAGTTTATGTAATAAGCCATGTAAAGTGGCTTAGATGCTTTATATTATGTCTGTTGGGTTACTTTTTGACTAATTATGCGTGCTTTGCCTATGATTACCTTTTTTTTTTACCATTATATAGTTGAAATTTGTAAATTGGATTAAAGGCATGGATTATTTTCTATTGTTCTTAAATAACTCTTGACTTTTTATTGGGATTATTTGAGTGAAGTGATTAAACTCAAGAAATAGTTCAAGTGTGATAGGGATGAATTATGTTATGCTCTAGTATGTGATTTTATATGGATTCATACCTACTTTTGATGAAAAAGTGCTTAAGTTATGTTCATTTTGTGATGAATGATAGGTTGAATCTTCTAACATAAGTTCTACATTAAAGCACCAAGTTTTAGAAGGAATTGGAGCACAAAATGGACTAAGGACCAGTAATCTAGAGTATCAATGATAGTTGCTGTTGATTAACGACATTTTAGAGTAAACCATCGTTATTGGGCGAAATCCAGGTCCTTCAATTGTGGTTTAGAAAACCATTATTAAAATATAAGTAGACTACTATTAAGCACACTCTCAAAGAAAAATAAAAAGAGAAAAGAGATCTTTGCCTCATCCTCAAATTTACCCTAATTAGAAGGGTATAAAAGGGTCCTAAAGATGTAGAGACACCATTCTCCAGCTGCTATAACTATTCTCTTGATTTTTCATCTTGTTTTCGTAGAATTTCTTCATGTTCTTAGGGTTTTAAGTGGGTTTTTCTTATGTTGTTCTTTCAACCAATTTAGTTTAGTCTTTTAGATAGTGTTAAGCTTTATTTATCATTGTTTAGTGATATTTTAGTTGTATTTTCATATTCCATGTTATATAGATAGATTCAATGTTTGATGATTTTGGGTATTAAATCTCGTGATTAATATATGGATTCTTGATTATATATCAATAAGGAGCTTCCTTGTTATTTTGTAGCCTTAGTAATTGTTGATAAAGATTGATTTATGATTTATGATTTTTTAGTTTTATTTTTTTATTAATTTGAATATGTGTGGCTAATTTCCTAAGGATTTGAAGGTATTAAAGGAATGACGAGTTATTATTTGTGAGAATGAAATTGGGCTTTCATTAAATTGGTGTTTCTAGGCTTAGATTAAATTGTAACATTAGTTTAATGTTAAGAATTAGGGGATTATTTTCCAGGCTAGATCACTCTTTTCATAATTCCTAATTTAAACACTAGGATTGAGTTCTTGATATGTAATAGTCATTAGTAATTTCCGTAAGTAGCGATATATTAGTTTGTTTTGTAGTTAAACTTAACCAATTAGTTTAAGATTGCAATTCCTTTGGTTATACTTTCCGAGCTTGTGTGATGGTGGCTTAAGTTAGTGGCTCCCTATTGCTTAGTGCTTTTGCATTATTAAACTTAGAGAGTTTATTCTAGGTTATAGAGGAGTTAGGGGTATTTATAGAACTTATTAGATTTAACTATTTTAGAGGAACTTAGGATTTAAGAGCTTATTTGGATTTATAGGCTAACATCTTAGCTATAACACAATTTGTTTAGATTCAACGATTGATGATTGTTTCCGATTCTCGATGATACCGTCTATCCATTTTTTTTGATATTGTTATTAATTTTATCATATTTTTCATTGTTGTTTATCTCTTTAACTTGTGTTGATTGCTTCTTTTCTTATTTTGCTTTTATTTCATAAGGTGTTTTTGCTTTTATTTTCTATACATCATTCGAAATAGCAATTTTATTCTATCTCCTTGTGGTTCGACATTAACTTGCCATACTTCACAATGAAATTTAGTTATGTTTATTATTTGGTAGTTTATGATGAGCTACCAAATATGAAGACCAAAAAGTTATTGTGATTTACAAGTATCAATTTATAGAAAATAAGTTTTCATAAAGTTAAAAAATATTTTTTAGATATTCCTTTAATATTATATATCATTTTTAGAATTTTTTCATTATTATTTTAGAAAATTTATTGTATTCCAAGTCATTTTGGGTGACTAAAAGTATGATTTTAATGTGTGAGTTATTTAGAGTGTTATATAAAAAACACTATCATAAGTTTAGAACAATTATTGAGAAATGCTAATTTATTTTAGTTTAATTAGTTATAATTATTCCTTCAATGTCTAACTATTCTGTCAATACTTAAAGTCATTATTAATGTAATCATATTTTGAGTAACTTGTAGTTTCTTGGTTTATATATATATAGCCGCTTACTTATATTTCTTAGTTTTCATATTTTCTAAACAAGAATAATATATGGCCACTAATTTTTTGGTAATATGCTTAGCTAATCAAATGTTATCACGAAGTTCTTTTGTTTCACTCAAATTTTTTTTTGGAAATAAATGAATAAATTAATTAAGAATAAGATGCTTTAGGAAGTGCTATAATTCACTCAACTGTTATTATATCATTATGATAACCAATCATTAATACCTTATTCATGTCAAAATATATATTTAAATTGATCATTAATATGGTATTACGTGACATTTTCACTTGTTTTTCACCTCTAAGACATTTTAATCATATTTATAAGTTCATTGTGTATGGCTTACCATTATAATAAAAGAATATAAGGGAACAAAATTAATGGTAAAGGATTAGTATAAAGGAAGTCTAAATTACTTAGAACGAGTAAGCATGCTTTGAAATCAATAATGGATAATATTTTTGCGAATAACAATGGATAACTGATATAATAAAAGGAGAGGAGAATATTTAGTGGAATTATCAACTGTTAATTGTCGTGAAAATTTTCTCAATTTATGTGGCCTACAAATCATTATTCATGTTTCTAAAACTTCAAAAATAATAAATCTTCTATTGTAATAACGATGTAAAAAATTCATTATAATCATGGTTCTAGAACTTTATTAAAAAAACGAAAGAAATATGAATGAAATGAATGTCATATTTAATCTTTCGAACATGTAAAATAACAAAGATGACTAAATAGAAATTGATAAATGTTGAATTTAGTCTTCCTATTGATAAAAATTTCTTAATGAAGTCCTTTGAATTGAAATAAAAGGAGAGGAAAATATGAATTTTAATACAGGCGGCATCATGGAAAAATTCAAACTTAAGGGGAATAAAATAGAAAAAAAATAGATATAAGGATTTGAATAAGAAATATAATATAGTATAAGGATCTAACACAACATTATCTCAAATATAAACTAAAATTAACATAAAATTTTTCTAATCATAAAATGACAAATCAATTAAATAAGAGTAAGTCAAAGTATTCCATGTAAATTTAGAACTTCAAATTTATATTTAAGTGCAAAATACTTGTGCTGAAATCATTAAGTAGAATCTTCATATGCATCTAGTCATTTTGCTTTTAATAGTCTCTAAAGATGTCTTATCTTTGATTTTATTCATATTTGGTTATTTATGATGGAAAGGATACAAATAATTAAAAATTATTTTTATTTGAATATAGCATTTTATACCTTATGATTTGATTTGGGAATGGTAATTAGCATTGGTAGATGTGTGAAGGAGAACAATAATTCACAATTTAGTTTATGTAAGAGATACCAAGATATGAAAAGTATCAAAGATACTAAAGAAAATTTAATCAATATGAGAGGGTACAAATTTATGAGAGTTTAGATAAGATTTATGCAATTTAAGAGTATAAGAAAGTTTTAAAGATCATAATATAACTAAGATAAAGGAAAATTAGATTAAAGAAAGTATATAGTTGTTTCTTCCTTAAACTTTCGAAGGTGAAGAAAACTTTTCTCTATCCACCAAATTGCTTAGCTATCCAATAAGACAATTACCATCAAGCTTATGATGGGTCAAGAAGTAGTGCATTTGTAAATTAATTTTAATTTGTTGGTGGTGCCATTTAGGTCTTTGAACTATTTAAAAATAAAAGATTTAGTGTTAGGAAACACTCCAAGATCAAATCAAGGCACATAGTGAAATAATATTAAAAAAATTTCCTATGGATCAACTTTAATAAGATTTAATTTGAAACATTACATAAGGAAAATAACTAGATTACATTAACCTGGTTATGCTTTCATATAAATCTTCTTCTTATTCTTCAATAATTTGTCAATCCATTAGCCATTCAATCACCCGACCTCCAATGGTATCCATAGATGCATACTCAAGAAGAACTCAAAATCAAATTTTAAGAGGAAGAAGAAGAAGAATGCTAGCTATTTGTTCTATCTTCTTCCTTTTACATGAAAGTTTTAATTTTTCATAACTTTAGAATTTTTTTTTAAAATTACAATTAAATTGTAAATTTAATTATAATTACAAATAAATCCTAATAAGATCAAATATCACATATTGATCCTTGAAGTTTATGAAACTTCTCAGTTAAGTCTAACTTAATTAAAAACTTTTCCCTCCTATAGTAGACCTTTGATGTATATTCCATTAGATTCTTAATATATTAGCAATAATTATAAATTATAATTATAATTATAATTCACAATTAGAATTAAAATTTATCTTTAATTCTATAATTAAGCAATTTATAATGATAAATCATGATTGACATCTAGCAATATGTCATGGTCACCCAAATATTAGGAATATCAAAGTAGTTTTGAATTAGTTTATCAATGTATAGTTATGATGTATAATTTAACCCGTTTATCATCCCATGTTACAATTAGAATTAGAGTATGGAATAATCAAATCATGTTCATTCTTGCTAACTAGTAAAAAAATTATAATTGGTATTTGAAAAATAACTTTTCTAAATTTCAATTCACTTATGACTAAGAATTCTCAAATCGTTATAATTAAGAACATTGGAATATTCTCCTTAATTACTTTAGGTTAACAAATCCTTTATTGATTCACTAATCTATCTTTATATTATTCATACTATATCTAACTACTACCGAATTGAAGCCCACTAAAGAATAGATTATTGCTCGTAGCTAACTACAAAATAATAAAGCTAACTAGACCTCACTATGTAGTATGACAAGTTAGGGTCGAGCAATAAGGAATTAGGAAGCAATTGCGATTTCAAATGTCATATGGGAAATAATGAAAAAACTTCATATTCAAAGAAAGTTAAATAAGTTAAGATGTAAAATGCAACCAAAGAGATAAACACAATGCAAATTATAATAAAACTAATAACAATATTAAAGAAATGGGCAGAAGGTATCATTGGGATTCTGGGACAATTATTGATCCTTGAATCTAAATAAAAGATGTTCTAACTAAGATGTTAGCCTATAGATCCAAATAGGCTCTTGAATCCTAATTTCCTCTAGGTAGGTAAATCTAATAAGCTCTAGAAATACCCTTAACTCTGGTATAACCTAGAATAAGCTCTCTAATTTTAATAACAGATAAGAATTAAGTAATAAGGAACAGCTAACTTAGGTCACCAATACACAAGCGTGGAAGGAGTGGCCTAAAGGATTAGAATCTTAAACTAGTTGATTAAGTTTGCCTAAAAAATCAACTAACTTAGTCACTAGTTATGAAAATGGCTAATGACTATTATGTATCAAAAGCATTATTCCTAGCAATTGAATTAGGATTTATGAAAAGGGTGATCAAGCCTAACAATAATCCCTAACTTTTGATAATACATCTAGGTTCCAATCCATTATAAGTTTAGAATCACCAATTCAACAAAAACCTAACTTCATTCTCACTAATAATTGTCCATCATCCTTAAAATACCTTCAAATCCTTAACTTCATTCCCTTTTTAGTTTTCACTATTAGTAGGCTTAAAGGCGCTCTAATAACTGCAACGGTGGTTGGTTTTGAGTAGCTGCTGAGGTTATATTTTTCAAACTCCAACGGTGGTTTACATAGATGATGGTGTGGTTGAGCTTTACCTAAGTTTTAAATAAAATTTAATCAAGAAAAATGTTTACTATTCATAACTTACGAAGAAGGCAAGTGTACCTATTGCTAATGTAATATAATTTAGTGAATCTAGGGTTGCTCCATGAGGACTACTATTGTTTATGAATTCTTATCTAAATTAGCTAACTTATCAAAAGGATTGATAGATTGATTGAAGCAATTAAAAATAACTAAACAATTAAAAGAAATGTCAAAGAGAATTGCAAAGGTTAACAATCAAAGATGAAGCTAGGATTAAGGTAATTATATCCTCTAAGATGCATAGATATTCATTGCATTGCCTTCTTTCTTTATGTTTCAAGAGGGCAAGTCACGTTTTATCTTGCTTTTGCTTATTTTTTTCTTCCTTTTCTTTTCCTTTTCTCCAATTCTCTTCCAAATGGGGGTAACCTACTCATTAAGCAAAATATAACACAAATTAAGCATTTTTGAAAAACAAAGGAATAAAATTAATTTGCATAAAAAATAATAAAACACATTCTTGTCATGCATCCATCTTAATACCTTAAACACTCCAAACAATAATTATTATCTATTTTTAATTCAAAAAAATTGTCATAGCATGTTGTTTTGTTATAATTAACTTAAAAATGTACCAACCTCATCTAAACTCATAGCCACATGAATATCTATCCCATTCGAAGCATAGGTTAAGTAGGAGTCAATGAATAAGAGAAAATCCATATACCAGGGCAATATAAATCAATATGTCATACAAAGGTTGTTGAAAAATCTCAATTATATGACTAAGAATACATTCTCTAAGTTAAACACCTAAGTCAATATGAAGTCCTCAAGTTTCAAGTGCTCAATGTAGAGATTAAGTACATACCTTAATGATTTGATATAAAGCCCTTTACATTGATGCATGGAGAATCATTCATAAGCCACAAACATTTAGCAACCAAAGATGATAAAAAAGCTGAAGAAGCGAAAGAAACGCACACGCATATGCAAATGAAAATAAACAAAACATGCCAAAATGTATACCCTACATGCAAAAAGCTCTAAGAAATAAAACAGTCAAAATAGATAGGATAAACGTTTGGTTACCTCCTAATAAGCGCTTCCTTGAGATCTTTTAACTAGACTTTAATGCTAAAGAATAATTGTTTTCTTTGTTAGAACATACCTTTGGTTGATATCCTTAAAAGCTAGGTGGTTCACAAAGAATACCTGATTTGCAACACCTACCCTTTGATGTCCCTCTTCACCTCCTTTAGAATTTTTTACGTACCTAGGAAATAGGTCTTGATATCTTACCTTCTCCCTGTAGTATAAAATTTTATACCAATAAAATCAAAACACAAAAGGTATCTATTTTTCTTTTGTAGAAATTGGAACATCAACAACACTTTCTACTTTCCCATCCACCTTGACAGTTAGCTGCCCCTCACTTATTGTGAAGTCATCCTTATTTATCTCCTTTGGCCCCACTTTAGTAATGGTAGGCACAAATGCTCACTCTTGTTTTACAATCAATTAAGCTAGTTACCCTACTTGTCCTCTTGTTGAACAAGTTGCTTAACTTGTACTGTGAAGTTATAGATGGAGGCCTCTATATTTAAGAACCAAGCTTTTGATAATGATATGGCTTTCATTAATAGCCCTCTCAACCTTGATTCATCATCCTATTGTTAATAATAGTACATCATAGGTTGCTTAAATTACGTTGAATCAGTCTATGGTGAATTGTAGGTGTTGCTCCAACGGTTGTTGTAAACCATCTCATTTATTCTCTACCTATCAACCAAAGCTTCTTCTTCATCCAACCACATGTAGTCTCGCCATTGATTATTTTTCCAAGAAATTATATTGACTACCTGCACCTTAAAACCTAGCATACAAGATGAATAACAATGTTTTTTAATTTTCATGTTCAAACATAAAATAAAAAATAAATAAAAAATAACTAGTCTAATAAAGAATACAAAAACACTTATAATGATGTAATCTTCGGAAATGGAACCAAAAACTTGATGGTTGTAGATATACTGTACCTAAGTTTTAAATAAAAATTAACCATTAAACTCCTTCACTAATCACAACTCATGAAGAAGGCAAGTGCACATATTACTAATGCAATATAGTTTAGTGAATCCCAGGTTGATCCATGAGGACTACCTAAATTAGCTATCTAAATTAGCTAACTTAAAAAAAGATATATAGATTGATTAATGCAAATAAAAAGAACTAAAAAATTTAAAAAATGCCTAAGAAAATTTCAAAGATTAACAAACAAAGATGAAGCTAGGATTCAAGTAATTATGCCCTCCAGGATGTGTGAATATTTATTGCATTCTTATCTTAATTTAAATTCTTTAATTTATTAGACTATAGACTTCATATTGTAAATTGAACTCTCTCTTGAGTTATGCAACCAAATTTAATTCAATAAACTAGGAAAAATTTCTCTCTATCCTAATCTAAAGATTGAATGCATTACTTGTTTCTCTAGGATCTATTGTTTTGATTAAGCCCACACTTAATTTGGATATCTTATGTAAGCCTATCTCCAGGTCCCATGCAAGGTATTTTGTTAATGGAGTGATCAAAATTATACAACTGACCTTTCAATCTAATCATACATAATTAAGGCCTTCAAAACAATGTTTATGTTCCATAACAATTGCATTAAAAATTTATAACCATCTATCACAAATTTAATTCAAAATCTAGATCTTAAGAGTTAATACAAGAATAACCATGAATTCTACATCCTCGAGTTTGTAAAAGCCCAAATCCTAAGAGGAAATTAGTTCATACACATTAAAATAATCATACAAAAAATACAAGAAAAAAGGAATTAAGAAATCTTATAGTGAAGTTGTCTTGAATCCTTGAATTCTTGGTGCTTGATGTATGAAATCAGATCATTGATCTTCAATTCCATATGTTTGGATTCATTATTCTCTTTCAAATTCAATGAAAACCTTTAGGAAAAGTCTAGAACTTCCCTATTTTGGAGTTGTGGCTGCCTCTCCCTTTAATAAAGCTTGACAGGACTTAACATTCAAAAAATTGCAGCAAAAGGCGATCTTCCTAAAAATCCACATGATCTATGGTTTCGGCCATGGTTTGGGCAACCTGTGGTCCAACTCATGGCCCCTTCATACCTTTTTCAACTTTTTCCTTCCTTTTATATTTTTTCCACAACTTTATCTTTGATTTTAATTTTTCCATGAAATTTTATATTTAGAGTCCTTGCTTTATGTTCTTGAATCCTATAAAGTTTTGTAGCAATTTAAACTCTAAAAGTACACCCAATATCTCCTCAAATTTTGCACCAAAATTTGTGCTTGTTTGAGCTTCTTTTATTCTTCGCTTGATGCATCATTTATGTCTTGTTGATTGCGGTAAGTCATAAATTTACATTTAATTCAAGACCAACTTTTCAACAAGTGCACTGATCAACAAGTAATATAGTGGAGTGTTTTTTAAGACTTCGAGTATCAATCCCACGAATAAGTTTGTATGTGATTGTAAGTACTAAGTCAATCGAATTACAATTATATAGAGAATCAATTTATAAATTTAAAATTAAAATAAAATTACAAAACAAACCTAAAAAGCGTAGAAAACTTCTAATAAATTGAAAAAGAGTTTAAGGTTATTTTCCCTAATTTATTTAGTTAAATATTTGGTGGTTGATGATTTAATTGATGGATTAGAGATGCTTAGTCTAGGGTATCTTCTCTAAATGAAGACAGTTCTATGGTTAAAACATTGGCTTATCTTTATTAGTCATATCCCAACGTTTAGTTATACTTCAGACTTAGGTAATAGGCTTAAAGCTTAGGAAGTCTAATTCTAAATTTCTTTAATTCAAAACTAGCACCCTCATAATTAACTAAGTCTTTGGTTTTTTAACTAATTTAAACCATGTTGTTTGTTGAATTTTCTAATAACCTATGTAGATATTGTCAGATCTTAGATTATCTGATGGTAATATCTTAAGTGACCAGTTTAGGACATTCATTAAGTATCCAATAAATAAAGATTAATTCACCAATCATGTATTAACTATTAATTAGCACAATTAATCATCAATAAACATATTTAACACCTAGCTAAATTGAAATTAAACATTCAATACATAAATTAATCAAAGATTACAAAATAATTAACTTCAATAACATAAACTTTGATTAATTCTTAAATAAACCCATAATACACAAGATCAAAGGTTAAAAATCAACAAAGATGGATCTAAGATGATTAACTAACTCTAATCTACGTGATTATAACTTCTAAAACTCACAAAAAACCTGCAAACTTAATTACAATTCACTGAAATCTAAAAGAAAAGAAAAAAAATTTAAAACTACCTTGATATGGAAAACTACTAAAACAAAGGTGTTTAATTCTTAAATCTGATGATTTTCAAACGTCTGGGAGAGGCCTTAATTTATAGGGAAGATGCTGCTATAAATGGAGGAAGAAGACAAGTCATAATTGTTGAAGAAATTATATCTACCACCTTAATATGATGGGCTTATCGAATGAATACAGCGGGTTAGAGCCTGTAGTATTGTTCCATTTTTTTGACACCAATACAAGGGTCTTTAGAAGTAATATATTGGGTTAACCAGACCACCGTATTGATCCTAGAACTTTGCCCTTTTGCCTCAAATTTGCTCAACAATTCAAATATTCACATAAACCTACAAATTAAACGTTTCTAAACATTAATTAAACATTTAAGCACTTAAATAAAGGTAAATATACAACAAATAACATAAAAAAACACTTTAAAATTCACCCCTAACAACTCCCCATACTTACATTTTTGCTTATCCTCAAGCAAATCAATCATTCAGCTTTCTCAACTAGTATATAGTTATAGGAAAATTAATCCAAGATCAACAACATAATTTTGGAAAATGTTTTCTAATTCTTTTAAAAATAATGACTTATTGCAATGTTATATAATTAATGAATCATATCAAATTGCAAATGCACTTAAATCATTTCATTCTTTTTCAATCTTCAATCTAAATCACAAAAATCAATTTCACATGTAAAAGGAAAATATAATGAGTTTAATGCCTCAACTTTGTAAACACTTTCACATCCTTTATTAAATAATTTATTTAATTAAGTAATTAATTAAATATGTGAGTAACTTGGTTGAGAAGTAGCTCAATCTTTTGACATGAAGTTGAACATATTGTCATGAATAACTTCCAGTTACCTAATTGAGTTACATCAAATCAACTAGTTAAAAACACCACTTAATAAATTTAACCTTATAAATACTCTCTAAAATTTTTCCTTTTTCCTTTTCTCTATTTTTCCTCTTTTTCCCTATTTTTTTATAAGGTTAGAAGTCAGTGAAGTGAATTCTACCCACTTATTTAGTTAACTAAGTTATTTATTTATTATAATGAGAAAATTATTTTAAAAGAGGTCATAAAATTACTCACTATGTTGTATGTTATATGTGGAATATCATTCTAATAATCAGGTAACTATTATCTAAATTATGAAATGAGTTAAAAGAACTTAGTAATGAATAGTTAAAATTAATCATATAACATTTCAAATTGTCAAAATAATTAAAATCAAAAGAAAATATGGACAATAATAAGCATAAAAATCAAATTTTTTTTCACAAATTATAGATTATTAAAAGAAAATCAATAAATTGGTATGCTATTAGACAATAAATACTCAAGTGTGATCAAGACGTATCTTTTCCCCACACTAAAATTAAACATTGTCCCCAATGCTCATAAATCACAAACAAAGCATAAAATATGAGAGAAAGGAAATGAATACACCTGGAGAAAAATGCAATCGTGAAAGCTCTATGTTGATGTTAATTACAACTATATGAAAATCAAGGACAAAATATCAAAGCACCAAAAATAGAAAAAAACACATAAAACCCAAAAACAAACAAACCAAAACATACCAAAAGTATGCTAAAAGCACACTATTTTATTGAAAGCACATGAAATCCTACTTATACGATTGAGTTGCCTCTCAATAAGCACTTCTTTAAGGTCTTTTAACTGGACCTTAGGGTTAGAGAATTTTAAATCTCAACCTAGGCCCAACATTTAACTTCTCATCTTCATCCTTTGAGTAATGAAAAACCAATTTTAGAAGGGTTCCTATACCAATTAGAAGGGTCCTGAATTCATAATGACTACTTAGAATAAAAAATCTTAGTAAAAATTCTAAGTATTGAACTTCTACTTATGAATCAAAAGCTAAAATATTTATCAAATCTATGGTCTCAATTGCTACCTTGGACTCTTCCAAACCTCAATTTTCACAATATGTTCACCTAACTAAATTACAGGCTCCTCACTAAACATGTTATCAGTTATGCACTCAATAGCCTGGTTATCACTCTCAAAATCAACAACTGTTGCGTTGGTTAGGTGACTTTAAAATTGATGGCTGTTTGAAATGATTTTTACTTTTAAAACCAACGGACTTATAAGGCAAGTGCACCTATCGCAAAAGTAATACAGTGGA
>JAOXYD010026193.1:0-14366 GCA_028565735.1 Pinacopodium congolense | reverse complement strand
CCTTACTACACCTTTTGCATCATTGCTAGGTTCCAAATAGGACTAGAAATTGGTATTAGAGCATAGGTCTCATATAGGTGAAATTCTATCGAATTTGTAAGGAAAGATCATATGGCACACATGATGAATACTTTTGCTCCCTTGTCTAGTTTAAAAGGACAAAATACATCTAGATCACCCTTCTTTGATGGAAATAATTACCTATTTTATAATACTAGAATGAGATGTTATTTAATGGTAGAAAGTATAGAATTATGGTTAATAGTTTCATCAAAGATCCTATTGCCTTCCAAACCGGTAGGATATTAATTAATGCCTAAGAAAGAAGTTGAGTTGGATAGAGAAGAAAGGAAATTAGTCTCTTTAAATAGCAAAGCTATGTATATTTTATACGGTGCACTAAGTATGAATGAATTCAATAGAATTTCTAAATTTCAAACTATATATGATATTTGGTATATACTAGAAATCACAAAAGAAGGCATGAATCAAGTAAAAGAAAGTAAAAATTAGTATACTCACTCATAAATGTAAGCTTTTTCAAATGTTACATAATGGAAATACCCTTACTATATATGCATATTTTATTGACATCGTCAATGCTTTAAAGGATCTAGATAATACCTATTCAAATATTGAACTTGTTAGGAAGATTCTTAGGTCCTTACCAAAGTCGTGAGAAGCTAAAGTCACCACAATTCAAGAAGCAAAGGAACTCAACATTCTTTCCCTTGATAAATCATTGGCTCACTATTAATATTTGAGAAGAGGTTAAAGGAGACCCAAGAAGAGGAAGCTATGCCCAAAAGGAAGATTATAGCATTTAAGTCTATGCAAAAGGAGGAATCAAAAATTAAAGAATCCTTGTATTGAATAAAAAAAGAGGAATTCACTCTTATGACAAGAAGCCTAAAGAAAGTGATAAAGAGGATGGAATTAATGCATAGAAGAGAAGGAAATTCTTTCTTTAAAATAAATTAGCGAATATAACCTATTTTAATTGTTGTGAAAAATATCACTTAAGATCATAATGCCCACATATCTAAGAAAAATAAGAAGAAGAGAAGGACAAGAAGGATAGGAAAGAAAATAAAGAAAATACAGAAAAAGAATTAAAGAAGAAGAAAGCATTGAAAACCATATGGACTGAATCAAGAGATTTTGAAAATGAAGAAGTGGCAAACATGTGTGTTATGGCATATGATGAGGTATTGTCTCTTGCTTAATATAGTGATAATGAATGTGATGTTGATTATTTTTATGAAGTGCTAGAACATATAGAAGAATTAACTAGGAAGAAGAAAGAATTGCAAACTAGACATAAGGAATCTTTAAATTTTTTAGATGAGTATACATTAGGAAAATGAAAGACTTTGTCAAGAACTAGATTCAGTTAATAAGGATAATAATAGTTTAGTAACTAGAAATATTTCATTGAAGAAACAAATAGATTCTCTTAAAGAATCTCTTGCAAAATTTACTAAGGGGAATGAAAAGTTAAAAACTATAATAAGTGCTCAAAAGATGGCTAGTGATAAACATGATTTCAAATATAACAGTGAAAATGGGTCATCATCTAGCAAGACCATTTTCATTAAAGGAAAGAACTTAGAAGATGAATCCCCTTCTAGGATAGTTTTTTAAAATGCATATACTATTAGGCCACAACTTAGGCAAAGATATCATGCATTTATGTATAATCAAAGGACGAGACCTAGGAGACTCCCTCAAAAGTTTATGATAGAATATCATTTTTTCAATCTAGGAAAAGTTTCCAACCATGTTTTTATAATAGTTTTAGGCCTAGAATTGATTATGAAAGTGTATATAGAACACATACTTCTTTATTTTGTATTTATTATGGCTAGTATTGACATATAGCTTATTTTTGTTATAATAGGATTAAGAATATGAATATTTCATCATATGGTTATAATAGGTATGCCACTAACATTTAAGGTCCCAAGATGATATGGGTACCAAAGATGCATTAATTTTGTTATATAGGTTTTTCAAGGGTATCTCCAAAAGCATAAGAAGAGGAAAATCGTCAAGATGCATTATTGAACCCAGGAAGAAGAAATCAAGTGAAATATAGTTATATACAATAAGGGAGGTACACCTTGACCTATGTATAGAATGAAATAAATATGATTTAATAATTTAAATTATGATTAATACTTTAGGATCTTGAATAAATAAGTCTATATTGTTTTGAGAATAATTTTAGTGACCTAATGAAATTTTTTTATTGTTATAATACCTTAAGTGTTTCTTGATTGCTTATATATTTTAGGGATGACATGTTGGTTTTGCATATCAATTAAAATTGTGTAAGGAAGTATGAAGAGATATTTGGACTTTTCTTTAAAAAATGTTCATAATTTTTTATTGTATTCATCCATTCCTCTTATATATTAAAATTTGCATATATGAAAATTTTCTTTTATGGAGGGAGAGCCCTAGTACTTTTGATAAAATATTTTTGTAGAATTATTTAATAATTTTGATATATGAATCTTATAAAATGTTTGAAAGCTTCATAATTCATTAAAATCATTTTTAGGCATTATACATATTGTAAATCCCCTAAAGTATATTCTAAAAAGCTTACAAAATAGCATTTAGATTATTCAACTCAACTTTGTGACATTTTTAAAAAAACTTGAAAATTCTTTCCCTCAGGGGGAAGTTAAATTTTCTTAGTTAAAAATGAAAGATTTTTGTAAGATATGAAGAAATTGATTAATTTTTTAATTTTTAAAATGGGCGTTGATGATGTTTGACAAATTTTTTTTATCATAGCATGGCTTTTATCATTAGTAATTAGGAATTTTGGTTATAAAACATGATGTTTTGATTATTTAGATATTTTTGAGTTATTTTAATTTCATGTAAGAATGGAGTCTTGTTAAAATATTGCATTAGGTTGTTTTTGCAAAATGGAGAGCAATGCATCTTTTTGAAATCCTTCTTATGTAGCATGGAGCTTCACATTTTTTGTTCATGGAATTTGATGTGGGTTCGGTGTTTTTTATCACTTCCATGTCACTTCTTGATATATGATCTTTTAAATTTTAAAAATTCATGTGTTTAGGAGAAATGAAATTTTTAATCAATCTAGTGAGAGTTGTATTTGTGTCAATTGATGTTTGTGAGGTCATATGTTATAATATTTCCTTTAAAACTTTAGGTATTTTCTTAAAAGAGTTAGGTATAATAAATAGTAGTTCTTTAAGGGGATGTTTAGTTGACTTGTGGGTTATAGTTTTTTTGTTGTGGTTGTTGTATTTTTGTATTGGTAATTGTGTTTTGTTTATCAATTTTTGTGTTGTATTAGTGTATTTTCTTTATCGATTTTTGTGTTTGGAAAAAACGAAAATCAAAACCAAAAACTAAAACCAAAGTAAACAAGCCCTAAGATTTTTTAAGGTTTATTTTTTGTTTATGATGTTTATTTATGAAATAAGGTTGAGCATTTAAGTTGTTTTAAAGTTTTTTAAATCTTTTTTATGATTCCAAAAAGGGAAAGAGATGCATGTGATATTATGTTTTATTATGGGGAAGTAGTAAGAATTTATAAATTTTTTTATAACACATTAGTTTAAGGAGAGTTACCAATTTAGGGGGAGTTAGTAATTTGTAAATGAGTTGATTTTGATTTTGAATCGAATTTGATTTTGTGAAGTTGAAATTGATTTTGTGAAAAGATTTTCATAATTTTGATGAATTTATGGGAAGTTACCGACCTTTGAGATTTTTTTATTTTAACTTGGTGCATTATAATGAAATTTTTTAGATTTCCTTTTGTTTACAATATTGATTATGAAATGAATTAGCTATGTTTATTGTTTTGTATAGGACTACATGTGTAATGATGACTATGTGGTATTAAGTAATTTTGTATTTTTTTTAATGATGTGTGGTTGTTTGAAGTGTATAATTTCACATGATTTTGTCATCATCAAAAAGGGAAAGAATTTAAACCAAAGGAGGTTCACCTTATTTTGATGATGACAAAAAAATATTTAGACTCATTTTATTATGTTTGAAAGATAAGTGTTTAAGATAAAGTATGGAAGAACTTGAATATGTAATCTTGGAATCAAGAAAGAGTTTATGATGAATTTATTAAGACTCAAGAATTATGGAAGACAAAATTAGAATTCTTATAGGTTGATACTTGTAATTTTTATTATAAAATTCACGTAGTTCATTTTGGTGTTTTGACGAGGCTCATTCATATATAACAAGCTCATAAATTAGAATATTTATATAAGATTCATAATTAAGAGGTATTTTGTATGGAATGATTTTAAAAATCCTCTTGATGAATCAAAAATATTTTTTTGGAATTTTTTAAGTGTATATATGAGTTAAGAAAGTTTCTATAATTTTGTAATAGGATTGAATTAGTTTAAAATTATTTTGGATAAACTTTACGTGTTTCAGGGAATTCAATGGTTATTCTAAAGGAGAATAATGACACTATTATAGACCTATATTAAAGTGGACTACAATGGTAATACATCAACATTATTGTGAAGCCCAATAAAACCACCATTAAAGAGCCAAAATCACGCTACAACTGCTATTTCTTATCAATAACAAATGTTTAATGCTTTAAAATGTTAGACAATAGTCATAAACAAATCATTTGAGATCCTATATCTATAAATAGGTTGTTTTGCATTAGTTCTTATCATCCAAATGTTTAGTTATCAATCATACAAGTGATCTACAAGTTGAAAGGCTTTATGTGAAAATTTTGAGTTTGGGTTGTTTTGAGGGAATCTTTGTGCATGAATTTCTCTATTTATATTGAGTTTTTAAACTCTAAATGCACTAAATTAAACTTGAGTGAAATTATTTTAAGTGCATTTTTTGAGAGATGGAATATTTATGAGGAAAATATTATCCTTAAACCTTTAAAAATGATTGAAAAGGTCATCCTTAAGCTTAGAAAAAGAATTGTATATCTAGTATTGTACCTTTTGATTATAGTGAAACATCTCAACAAGAATTGTTAGGACTAAACATAAGAGAAAGTAAACATCTCTCAACTAGTATAAAACGTTTGTGTCCCTCTTCCCTATATTCTTTACATTTACGCTCTTATTTTTATAAGTGGTGTTTGACTTTTTTTTTTAGGATTATTGTTATCTAAAAATTGTGTTTATATCTTTGTTCAATATTTAAGTTATTTATTCTTTTATTTGTGCATGTTGAATTAGGTTTGCAAATTACATATATTGTTATTTTTTTTCGCAAATCAAGTTTTTCAAAAGTATTTTAATATTTGGTGAACTAAGGAATTTGTCTTAGAGAATTTTTAAGACAGGTGTGGAACAGGACTAATAGATTAATTTAAGGTAAATTCACACATTAGTTAACTAGTACATGCACATTGGACGATAAGTCACTAATTTCCTAGTCCTTTGTCACACTAGTTTCTAACATAATTTGGCACATCTTAACATATTCATATCACTTTAGATCAAGTCCTAACACTTTCAAATGCTTTCTTATTAATCCTTAATATATCTTAACACATCATAACGCATTTTTAAACACTTTTCACATAACCTTTAACACATCCAAACCATCTTAACATATTCACACAATCTAATATCAAAAATATATCCTAAACTTTTCAAACATTGTTTACACAAACACTAACACATTCCCACATTCTAATTAGTCCCCAAAAAGAATTTATTATATCAAGAGGATCATTAAAAACAATCCACACACAATTCATCTTGATCATATAACCTATACTTGTAAGCACCAAATATGAACGTAGAATGTATGATTTCAGCCCTTTAACAATATCGAAAGACCAAAATAAGACTTATAATAAAAATAAAAAATATGACCTATTCTTTCAAAATCTTGGTTCTTGATCTTCCATTCATCAACTAGATCTTCATGTATATCACTTTTGCTCCAATAGTCCAAACTTGGGCTCTAAATTATACCTTATAAGCATCTTTTATATTTAAACCTACAATTTATCTTCAAACCTATCTTTTAAACACATGAAGAACAATTTAAAAATTAGTAGTAATGTTTTGTCACCATCAAAACTTATGGAACCTCCCTTGTTCAATAATCACCCTTTTATTTATGATCAAAAAACATATAATATCAGAGAAACATAACAAGCATAGATGCATACAAACCAAAACCTATTTTACTTCCCTTAAACTAATATCACATGTTTTCTCCCCCTTTTTTAGAGTCATAAAAAGTTCTAAACATATGATCAATAAATCATATGGCACCAATACCACACAAATTTTCTTAGTGCTAAAATAAATTTTCAAAACCATTTATAAAACCTCTCAAGCTTACTCATCATTTATATAATAATGCAAACATCAAAATAAATCCATATTCAAACCACATTAATTCTTCATACATCCAAAAATTATGTCGACATTCATATTGATAACTCATTTTACAACTTAAATTATAAACATACTAAAAGTTCATTTATGCAATCATATATTTAAGAATCATCAAAACTCAAAAGACATCATCAACATTTAAAAGACTCCACCTCAATTTAACAAAAATTAAGACTCCTCTTAAATTCACCAAAAATTAAGTTCAAGCAATCACACATTCAATCATCACTTATTACAAACACTCAAATGATCAAATTACCAAAAATTTGACAACTCCCCTTAAATTAGTCCTATTTTATCAATTTTAACAAATTTTACAAGCTCTCCCTACATTCCTGATTTATAACTTTTCAAAAGATTTAAACTTCCCCTAAATGTATCATATCAAGGAGTAGTAAAATATGAAAAGGATTATGAGCACTAAATACACATCAAAACATAATTCATAAGCATAAACCTCATTCAATATGCAATTTCCCTTACATAAGATACTTTAGTGTCATATACTACTTTCCCTCTTTTTGAAAAACAACATAATACAAGATATAATCTATCAAAACTAACAAGTTTATCAAAATTATTACAATTCTCCCTTAATTGAAACAAGACCTAAACAACTCAACAATTAAATCATAAGTAATTTCAAAATAAAACTCTCTCCTATTCGAAGTATTTAGGCTCTTCCTAAGCTTATGCATCATAAAACACTCATATGAGCTAATACATTATCAAATTTTTCCATCTTTTTATAAGAATATAATATTCCCACCAAAATTATCAAATCTATTTCTTATTTCATCGATTAAATTTTCCTTTTTTAGAGATTGAAATAAAACAAATATATCAAATATATCAAAGCTTCTCCTAAAGACAATTTAAGATCAAATTTTCTCTTAATCTTAGAAAGAGTATAAATGTGCAAACCTATAAGCATAAAAAATTAGTCATCAAATTTTAAATTTCATTTGATAACATACAAACATCAATCGTGAATCATTCAAACTTGATCAAGGCATCATCATGAATTAAGGAATTTAATTAGGAGAAGACAACACTATAAAATGTATCATGTAAATCATCACATTCCTCATTATTCAAACAGCTACACCCTAATACATGCAATCAAAACTTTCTAAGATCTCAAATATCAAATATCCTATAATTAAAGATACAAGTGATATCTAGTATCAAATGATCATAGGGTATTCAAAATGGAAAAACATTTAAGTGCTTAAAGCACTTAAAAGTTATAAACTCTCTATTCACACATTTTTTTCATGATTTTCAAATTTCTTTTAATGTAGTCATGTAAGATTACTATACATATTGTTTTTAATGACATTATTCTTTCCTATATGCAATATGTTCTTTTAATATGTAAAAATAAAATGTACTTCAAATCAAAATTAAACTTCATAAAACATTTAAAACATCTAAAATATCAAATATCATTCAATTTGATCATTCATAACATCAAGAATCATCCAATTTAATTTCATATACAAAAAATTAGGGGTTAGTTACATTCTTATCATTCCATCCTCTTGGTATAGCATTTGTACTTCCTATCTTATCATAACAATACCTATCCACGTATCTATAATATGCATAATAATATCAAAATAAGGGTGTATAACTCCTAAATATAGGTCTTGATTCATTATAACTTCTTATATGGTGATAAGGCATAGGTGAATGGTATTATGACTTAGCTTAGGTATTTTGTCTAAGTTGATGGTGATTTCTAGGTTTTATATGATAGTGAGTCATGGTAGAAAATATTGAATTTTATTATAGGATTAGTTATCCTTAGGACTTGTACACATATAGTGTGTGAGAATAAATTATCTTATTATATCCAAATTAGGGTCCAAATGAAGGAGGTTACACATAAATATTATGTCTATTCTTGCTCGAATGCATTTTTCTCCTACGATTTGATTTAATGCATACATAAATGCATGTCATTATCTCCTTTGTAAGGATTTAGATGATGATGTAATATTTTCACAAGATGGTGTAGGTATATGTTCGTCATCTAGATTATTTTCCTTAACAAATGTGGTCTTACTACTTGATGAATCATTTTCATAAAGATATCGTAAACCATACTTATCATTTGATACTTTTTATTCTTTTAACGTGACAAGTTCTTAACAATTTCTATTTTCTTTTTTAATGAAGCATTTTAGTTTTCAATCTTTTCATGTCATCATTATCCACCTTCCTTGGTTCTACTTTTCTTTTTAAAGATGTATTCGTATTCACTAATTTTTGCATACTATCCTTAGCTACACATATTAAATTCAATTCATGGTTCAACTTTTCATTTTCTATATTGCATACATCTAATAACTTTAATGCTTCCTTATACTTAGAAGAAATGTTTCTTTTTTTCTTAATCATAGTTTCTAGGCATCTCAATAATTCATCGTTTATTAACTCTTCAACCTAATCCTCATCATCATTATTGAATTTTGAGCATGGGGGTTCCCTCATTATTACCTATACAAGCATTCGAACTAGATCATACCTTATCATTTAAGAACCATATATGGGCCATTTTTCATGCTCACTCTTCTCTTCTTTAATATATTTGGCATCCTCAAAGATATTCTCCATTGTATGCCAAATCTCATGAGCGAACTAACAACTAGAAACTTTATTAAACTTGTCTCTACTTGCTGCAAAAAATAAGATATGTATAACTTTACAATAAAGTGTAATAATCCTTTCATCAATATCATTCTATCTAATCCCGTCTTTTAATACTATTTTCTCTTCATTATCTACAACCATTTTTTTTAATGGAGTATGAGGACCATTCTTTACAAATTCCCAAAAGTCAACTCTTATATCCAAATAAAAAAATTATACCCTAATTTTTTATTCTCTATAATTTTTATCATCAAAATAAGGTGATCTACTTAAACTATCAAAATGTGCCATGATGACCTCAAACTCAATATTTCATTATAAATATACTTATAAGAATCCTTACTCTAATAGTAATTGCTAGTCCCCATATGACGCTTAAGAAGAGGGATGAATAGGTTATTCTAAATATTTTTTAAGTCTTTGGCATAAATTGAAAATTTCCTCCTAAATTAAATGAAAAAATTATAAACAATACAATAAATAATATAAATTGAAATACATAAGCTCAGATAGTATAATAAACAACATATAATATGATTCAAACAACATAAACTTGAAAATAATATAAATAAGGAAAAGAGGTACAAACTAATTTGTAAACCCTGAAGGCACTCAAGAGAGGGTGAATTGAGATTTTAAAAACTTTCTTGTAGAATTAAGCACAATGCCCAAGACAATTCAAAATAATGAGATGTGCAAAAATAAATGCCAAAAAGATAACAAAAAATTAATAAACAAAACATACAACAAGCAAAAGATAAAGAGAAAAGGTAAGAGAGAGTCATAATGTTTTATAAAAGTTCACCTCCCCTACAGATAGGCTAGCCTTCTCTCCAACTATTTGTCGGATATCGTTCTTTACTAATTAAAGAAAAAATAATGATAATCCTTTTCTAGGGAAAGAGAAGTCTTTATAACCCAATCCTTTTCTAGGCAAAGAGAAGCCTTTATAACCCAACCTTTTTCTAGGCAAAGAGGATCCTTGACAATCTTTATATGACAAAGAGGAGCCTTGACATTCGTTATATGGAAAAGAGGATCCTTAACACATTTAACCAATCCAATAATGCATATCACCTGTTTTTAAGTAACTAAGGACACTTATGAATGTATTTCACTTAAAGAACAATTAAGCTAAGGGCTCCAATGCTTTCACTAATGAAATGAATGATCAATACAATCAATGAAAGCGTAAACAAATTTGATATAGTAGATTTGATTCACACACAAATTTTTATGATAATGAAACACAATATAAAATATTCACTTAATCCAAATCTGGACATGTTTGATAGATAAGAAAACTAATACTTCCAAATAGTCAAATAAGCCTAAATATTTTAGTTAAACAACTAGTGAAGCTCATACGCACTTAAAAAAATAGAAAACTATAATTTGAAAGCAAACAATTCAGATTTAGATGTTCAAATATATGAATGAAAGCAAATGCACGAAATCTTGATAGATTCAAGCAATCTGCAAATATGGACTTTAAACAGAAGAGATAAGTGCTCGAAAATCAAGATAAAAATACCTAGATAATCATAAGATCATAAAAAAACTAACTACAGCTTACTTGCACACCCAAAGCTGATTTATATAATAAAAAGAAGCATTAACTCAAGATTAGAAAAATAGTGACAATTTAGGTGTGTCCGTAGTATGATTTTTAAAGCAACTCAAATATCCTTTAAAAAATTTGAAAGAAAATTTTAAAACACTCTAGGACACTTGAAAAATAAAAAATAACTTTCTAAGATTTTAGAAATTGGTTAAAATGTCTAGAAATATGTTGAAGACTATGAAAGAAAATTCTAGAAAGATTCGGTACTTTTGAAACGAATAGGCTAGAAACCTAAGAAATAATCTTCCTAAAATTGAAAAAAAATCCATAAAACTAAACTCATGATATCAAAAAAATTTTAATAGATTTATATATCAAGAATCAATATAGAAATTAGACCATAACAAATAGAAAATGTCTCAATGCAGTTGAGAGATAAGGCTCTAACCTATCAAAATAATAAATTTAAAAATCGAAACTATGATTAAAAAAACTCATAAATACTTATTTAATAGAAAAGAGAAATCTCATAATTTAAACAATTAGATAAAAGATGATAGGGATGAGAAATAACAAAACAGTGTAAATGGTGGCAGCAAAAGATTGGAGAAGATTAGCCTATCAATCTTATTTATAGAGCATGAAAAAGTGAGTTGAGAGAGCAAAAAGGTCTAGGAAGATGTTGGAAAGTGTTTTGTGGCTACACTCTATTTTTCTTAGCTACTTTAGGGTTTTTTTCTTGAATTAATTCTAAATGAGGAAACAAGTAATTCTAAATAAGGAAGCAAGTAGCCATTGGAGGAGGACCTATACCAACTTTAAACAAATCCAACAAATTTTAGATATTATCCTAGCATAAAATAGGACTTCAAAAAAGTCTTGGGACATAATTTGATACCATATGACAAATCCACATGATTTAATTAACTTCAAAAAATGGATTTCCCATGAAATTAAACTCTATATAACTCAGGAGTGACTACATGCAATGCATGATCAATGTTGATCCCCTAGATCAATTGGACAATAAGTGAAACTTACAATTGTATGCAAGACACCTTAAATAAGGTCTTGTAGCTTCCATATCTCTTGTTTTTCCTTTAGCTTCATCTTAGTCTTTCAAACTTCAAGCTTTACATATGGAATCATCTTGACCTGACCTATCTTTGAATTTTATCATACAAGCTCAAATCGTTAGAAGTAATTGTGTTTTTTTATCACCAAAACTAAGATTGGAACCTCCTTTGGTTCAACAATTTCCCACTTTTTTATGATGAAAAAACATGTGATATCATAGAAGGATCAAAAACATTTCAAGATGACAAGTTTATAACTTCAATCATGCCAAAAATAACTAAAGCTCCCCCTTAATTCATCCATCAATCTTTTTAAAGCTCCCCCTCAATATATTCGATCCTCAGAGCAATATAATATCACATACATCTCTCCCCTTTTTGACATCAACAAAAAGAACTAAAAACATGCCTATGAACACAAATTAAGAGGGGCAAAACTTTTATAAACACATAAAGATCAAAGAGATGCACAATCAATCATGCCCAATTCTATCCTTATCATGCAAAATCTATCCTTCATCATTGGTTTAGTGAATATATCAGATAATTGGTGGTGTGTGTCAACAAATTCCATTTAAATATCACCATTATGCACATGATCTCTTATAAAATGATGTCTTATCTCAATATGCTTAGTTTTTGGATGTTGAATTGAGTTCTTAGTTAGGCAAATGGAAATAATGTTATCACACCTAATAAGAATCTTAGTTATCTCTATGTCATAATCTCTAAATTGTTGTCTAATCCAAAGAACTTGTGCATAACAACTATCAGCCATTACGTACTTCGCTTAAGCTATATGTAAAGGTATTGAATTTTGCTTCTTGCTAAACCAAGAGATTAATGCATGACCAATAAATTGAAAACTGCCAACTACAATCTTTTTATCCAGTAAACTAACAGCATAATCTGCATCTAAATAACCAACTAGCTCAAAGAATGCATTTCTATTATACCACAAACCTAAAGAAGATGAACCAGTCATGTATCTCAAATTTCTCTTAACGGTTAATAAATGAGACTCTTTTGGACAAGACTGAAATCTAGTACACAAGCATACACAAAACATGATATCAGGTCAACTTGAGGTCAAATATAGTAAACTACCAATCATACCTTTATATTGTTTGACATCTACTGGCTTACCCTCTTCATCTTTGTCTAACTTTGCAACGATTGCCATTGGTGTGTTTAGTGGTTTTGTTTGACTCATTCCAAATCTCTTGAGTAGCTCTTTTGTGTACTTGGATTGGTTTATAAAGATGGCATCCTTCATTTACTTGATTTGGAGTCTGAGAAAGAATTTTAGCTTACCTATCACGCTCATCTCGATTTCCCTACTGATACTTTTTGCAAACTCTTGACATAAAACATCATTAGAAACACTAAACATAATATCATCCATATATATTTGCACAATCAATAAATCATCTTTTTCTTTCTTTATAAACAAAGTAGTATGAATTTTTCATTTAGCAAATCCATTTTGAAAGAAAAAAGAACTTAATCTATCATACCACACTCTAGGAGCTTGTTTTAAACCATACAAAGTTTTAACAAGTTTATAAATGTGCTCGAGTGCATCATGATTTTCA
Source organism: Pinacopodium congolense (assembly GCA_028565735.1). Taxonomy (NCBI): domain Eukaryota; kingdom Viridiplantae; phylum Streptophyta; class Magnoliopsida; order Malpighiales; family Erythroxylaceae; genus Pinacopodium; species Pinacopodium congolense. Next base: position 1,060 of record JAOXYD010026193.1, on the reverse strand, counting down.
AAACTATGATGTTGTTTTACATATACCTCTTCTTGAATAAAACCATTTAAAAAAAGACATTTAACATCCATTTGATAAAGTTTAAAACCCATATAAGAAGAAAAATGTTAAGGTCAAATTGATAGAATTTTAATGGTTAATTTGTTGAATTATGACCCATATTTCAGTGCTTGATTGTTAAATTTATGTGTTATTATGTTTAATTTGTAGGATGGAGCTTGATGATGAAAATTGGAGCAAAAACTTGAAGAATTACTCTCATTTCTGTCCATTAATGGTCCCCTGGCAAGGTCATGTTATTGGAAGAATAGAGGGTTCTTTAAGGGTGCAGCATTCAAGCATTAACAGCACCTTCACAGGGTGCCATTGATATGAGGCAAGGAGTCGTTAATAGCAATAGTTAATAATTTCAGCTCCAAATCTCCAAGATAGTGGCTCTGGCGTGTCTCTAATTAATTCTACTATCTGCTAGCAGATGGGCGAGGAGTTTTCAACTATAAAAATAAACAAAACACAGAAAAAACTCAAAGAAAGGGAGAGAGATCAGATCTGCCAATAGTTAGAGAGAATTCTTAAATAAACAAAACACAGAAAAAACTCAAAGAAAGGGAGAGAGATCAGATCTGCCAATAGTTAGAGAGAATTCTTCTTCTCTCTTCTTAGTTCTTTAGCTTCAAACACTTTGTTCTTCAAATTTTTATGTTGTTTTTGGATTTCTGAACATCTGAACTTGGTGTATAAACATATTTCTAAGTTTATAACTCACATTCATGGGGTTTCTAACTCGGATTACTCATTGTTATGCTATTATTTTCGAATTAATCGAAGCATTTGTTCTTAAGCTTATAACTTTGTATGTTCTTTGATTTTTCTGCAAGTTTGATTCAAATCAAAGGATGTTCTGCAATCTAGATCAATTTGGGGGATACAAGACACATCTAAAAGTTCTACAAACCTATTTTGTACACTCTAAACTTATTATTTCCGCATGTTTTTATAGATCTATCAAGATATGTTGCATAAGTTGTATATTTTGTATATCTTGATCAATATGTGTGGC
>JAOXYD010026173.1:0-14367 GCA_028565735.1 Pinacopodium congolense | reverse complement strand
TTTGCATCATAGTCCTTATAATCCACAAAATTCACAACATGATGGTTAGGATAAACATGAAAATCATCATCATCATCCATAGCACACTTCCAATTTTCTCACATTCAATAGTTAGAGTTAGAATAATAGGTGCAACAATTATCATCAACACTCCTCTCAAGTTAGGATACGTAGGTTCCAACTCTTTAACTATGGATTAGTTTTTAGCCAGATGCTTATCTAATTGAGATACATTATATAAGGGTTTGTGTAATTTTTGAAATAACTGAATAGAGCACCTAGATGGAGCATCCAATATCTGTGGATATGGAACTCTAGGTGGATAAAATGGGATAGATGAATCAGTAGATAACCTAGGTGGACTACTTTCATTCTCAAATTCTTTCACTTCTTGACTACTTTCCATCACTTTTTTTTACTCACATCCTCCATGTCATGACTAGAAGGCATAGTGATGGCCATAACAAGCTCTTTAAAGGTAGGTTCAGGCATAGAAGGTAAAGTTTTAGGTAATCTTTCATCTAAGAGCTATATAATCTGACCTACTTGAGTCTCTAAATTCTTAATTGAATTTTCATGAATTTGCATCTTAGACTCATTGGTTTGGATATATTTCATCACTGTCTCTTCAAGTTTGGACTTTTCTTGGTCAATTGGCTTAGGAGGGGCTTCCAATTGAGGATTGGAAAAGGGATTTTGGTAGTCTTGATCATTGAAGCATGGAAAATTAGGATAGCTCTCTTTAGAAGGGTAAGAGTCCTTTCCTTGCCTAGGAGAAAGATAATGGTCTAATGAAGGTTCAGGGGCATAAGAAGGTCTTACTTGGCAATTTATGGATGCATGAAAGGAACCACTATAATAATAATAAGCTATAAGACCATGGAATGCACTACTACCAAATTGAGCTTGTATCCCTTTCAATTGCTTACTAAGGCCAACTATTTGAGTAGCTTGTAAAGATGGGACATCATTGATGGCTTGAGCTCTAAGTAGTTGCCTATGAAAAGGTTCAAAATTATATTGAAAGCTATTGGACTCCATGTCCTCTATCAACTTATAAGCTTCACTTGGAGTTTTTCTAATTAAAGTCCCACCAGTAGTAGCATATATGAGACTACGAGTTGATGAAGTGAGTCCTAGGTAAAAAAACATGCACTTGATCACAAATACTAAAGTTATGCATAGGACAAGTGGTAAGTAACTCTTTAAATCGCTCCCAAAACTCATGCCAACTCTCATTCTCATATTGCTCAAAATATTAAATCAAATATTTCAATTTATTTAGCTTGGTTGGGGGAAATTTTTTTCTAGAAATCTATGTACAAGATCATCCTAAGTTGTGATGGAATCAGGCTGGAAAGTGCTAAGCCATATGCGAGCTCTATCTTTTAATGAAAATGGAAATAGTTTAAGTCTAATAGCATCACTTGAAACACCAAGACTTCTATAGAGGTCGCATATGTCTAAGAAATTTCTTAAATGATCTTTAGGATTTTCTAAGGATGAATCACTAAAATGAGAAGACCTTAGCAATGAAATGAATGCATGTGGAGTTTTAAAATGGTCTAAGTCTATCCTAGGCCTAACAATGCTAGACTTAGGATCACTCCTAGTTTGCATAGTTAATTCCAACATGGTTGTTTCTTTATGAGGTTTGACATTAAAGTGCTTATGATGTTCCATTTCTTGACTAATTAAATTTTGAATAAATTTAAAGGTAAGTTAAGCACAAATAAGAAGAAACCTAAAAGCAATAAGAAAAAAACTAAAACAAATATAAAAAAACCAAAAACAAACAATCACACAATAAAGAAAAAAAAGACAAACAAATTATAAATAATATAAACACCCTAGAGTGATTGACACCAATATTTTCCTAATATCACAACTATTTTTTCCGACAACGGTGCTAAAAACTTGTTAAGTTAATTTGATATTACTATTTTAACTTAAATAATTCAATAAATTCTCATGCAAATTCAATTCAAATTCAAGTCAATCATACGGCAGTGTACCAGTCGCAAGTAATAAAGAGAAGTATTTTTAAGACTTTGAAATATCGAACCCATAGAGAAAATGTGAGTACTAGGGCAATTGGCTTACAATTATCTAAGGAACCTTAAAGACTTTAAAACTAAAGGGATTAGATGACTCAAAAACTCTAAAAACTCTTAAAAACTTTCCAACTCTTTAATTGAATTCCAAGTTGTCTAAAGATTACCAACTGATTAACTTGCTTAGGACTAGGCCTAAATGGCTCAAGTGACTTATAAAATGGATTATAAGCTCTAATCTAAGGCCTTTAAGGACACAAAACAATGATATGATTAAGTCATTGCCTTATCTCTAATTAACCGAAATTTAAGTTTGGTCATGCATCAATTAATAGGCAATTAGACATAAAGTTCAAGAAATTATAATCCTGAAAATCAGTTCTAAGATTAGTGCCCTCATGATAACCAAGGTAGATTTCTTAGATCCAAGGATTAAACCATGTTGTTTACTGAATTTTTCAATGATTTAGGTTGAGATTATCGGATCCTAAATCATCTTTAATCATATTCTAAGTGTCCAAATTAAATAAGTATTAAGATTTCAAATAAACAAAGATTATGATCCAATTATGTGTTAATCATGCACTTAAGACATTCAAGGACTTGTATTAAGCTAGAATTAAACTTCAAACATCATAAATAAATAAGAATTTTCATGATGAAATCAAGCAGTCCATATATTGCATAAAGCAGCCTATCACAAATAAACAGTGGGCTTGATAAGTAAAGCGGCGAGGAGACTAGGGGTGTAGTTTTACTCCTGCAAAAATACTATTCAGTTGATTTTTCTGTATTTTCTGGGCCAAATCTCCACTTTTAAGCTTCCATTTACAATAAACAATATTTATAAATGTAATTAAGCACTTTAACATTAATTTGGAAGCAATAGGCCTTAAGATTGAATCAAGTTGAACCTAGAAAGCATAAAATTCAAGGCCTAACAATGGAGAAGTTGATGTGGTAAAACAATACTTTGAAGGAAGCTGATGATTAATAAAAGAGTTATGCTAATCATCATCACCGAGAGATGAAATATGATGTTGGGGATATGTTATTTCTGTGAGTATCACCTCGGAGAGGGATTTTGAGGTTTGGTAAGAAAGGAAAGCTAAGTTTGAGATACATTGATCCATACAAAATTGTAGAATGTGTAGGTTCATTAGCTTATATATTAGCTTTACCTTTGGAGTTATTACAAATTCATGAAATCTTTCATGTGTCGATGTTGAGACAGTATCATTCAGATACTAGTTATGTCATAATAGAGCTTGAGATCGAGGTTGCTAAAGATATGACTTGCAGGGAGGTTCCAGTAAAGATCTTAGGTATAGAGATTATAAAATTAAGTAGATGAGAGATTTTTACAATACGAGTTTTATAGATTCATCATTGTACTCCAAGAGAGGCTACATGGGAGGTAGAGGACAACGTTCGATGACAATATCCTTCTATAGTCGAATCCTCGTGTATGTTATTTAATTTTGAGAAAGAATTTTCTTTTAGCAGGGATGAAATATAACACCTTAAGACACTTGTCCTTAAAGAAATCAATGCAAGACCACCTAATGGACGCTTATCTTCACCATCAACACTTTAGGGACACTTAGCATTACATGAAGCAAGAAAACTCCTTTTAAGCTAACTCATGCATGATTCACTATATATAGGTGAACTCATATGCAATTAGAACATGCAAACATAAAAAAAAAATCAAATTAATGGTATATGCTTAAGTTGTGGAGGCTCCTTCAAGTCCAGTAAAAAGAGTATGTTTATATACGTTTATCCATTTACTCTTTATTTTCCGCAAGTATTTTCTTGGATTAAGATAATATGTCATAATAGCAAGTGTTTTATCAATTTATAGGTCCAGAAGACAGATTAGGAGAGTAGAATAAGTTGAAAAAAATTAGTAATTCTGGAACTCAGGTAAGGATAACCTGAGTCTATTCCCTTATATTTGTATGATGCATGTTTTTTATTTTATTGATTCGTAAAATGTGTTCTTCCATTTTTAATGTGATGTTTATATACAATATCTAATGGATATCCAAATATGTGTCTTGGTAAATATATGTGAGTTTTAAAAAGCAAGTAGCTAAGAAATGATAAACTAATACGTAATGACAGTACTGATATCTATCACAGGTTTTATAATTGATACTATTTGAGAAATTGAGAAAAGTAACATTCGTATATGATTTTCTAATATATGGCATGTGACATTGATATGATTTAGTTGTGAGACTAGTTTATTATAGACTAAGATAAAGCACTATAATGGATTAATGGCTTGCCTAGGATAGGCTATGTTCAATGGTCTTTGATATTGTTGAGTTGTTGAGTTTTGAATGAGATGTGGTTAGGTGTTTGTCCAAAGAGTAGGTATTGGGGCATCCTGAGTCCTGGTGATATCCTGTGCCAATGACTAGATATCGTAGTGGTACCAAAGTTATCTTGAGTCCCGGGATACCCTGTGTCGATAGCTAGGTACCAGACTGGTACCAGGGTACCAGCTGTGATTAAGTTAGAGAGGTACCCTATGTCGATAGATATATTGTGATTTTATTTCCACACAGTGATGAGATATTGATAATGAGAAGAGTCAACAAACTATTGAATATAGGCCTACTAGGTTTAACAGGATCCAAAATGAGACAAGAAAGAGAAATGATAATATAACTGAGCATAATCATAATATTTTGAATGTGTATTGAATATTTCTGCCATGATTGTTTAACTTATGCATGTTCTGTATAGTGGTTATTTCATCATCTATCTGTTTATTGTATATTGAGATATATATATATATATATATGTATAAGGGTACAGTTAGGTGACCCTTACTAAGTTGGCAACTCATTCCTTACCACTAATTTTTTTCAGGTGATAGAGTAAGTGGTGATAACCTCAATGCTCGAGAATGATTTATGAAGGCTAGGTGGGGCATGCAGTATAGGATGTGTATAGTTGTTTTGTCTTTGACTTTTTTTGTATATATACTATTGTGTATTATATTTAGATTGTACAACAGACTTTTGAGACTACTAGTTATTGTTTACAGTTTTAATAATAGTGGTGTTCCATAATTGTTCTTTATGTTTTTCTTATGATATTAATAATGGAATTGAAGATAGGAAATGCCACAGGACATCCATTTTTACTTTCGAATACACCATTTCATTTTTCTTCAAATCCAGATAAAAATAGACAAAGACAACGATAACATGAGCCTCACCATTTTTATCATAAATTTTTTTGATAAGGATATATATAACCTTAGTTTTCCATCAACTTTTCATTTAAATTTTTGTTGAAAATCTTTGAATTAAAAATGCCTCTTATGCCTATAAATAAAAGTTTTTGTTTGAATCTTAAAACTTATATTAGCTTCAACGCTATAATGTTTGAGCTTGAGATTTTCAACCGAACTTCTTATATTTTAAGTTCTTTCATGGTTGATTTTATTATTTCTTTTATAAACTTTTAAGTTGTTTTTACTTCTACACTAGATATCTCTCATATTTGAAATTTTATTAAGTTATAAATTAAAACATTGTTATAAAAAATTAATGACATATAAAGGAAAATTGAACATACTAAAAACTATAAAATTATAATTAAGTAAATAATTTTCGTGAGATCATATACTAATTTTTTTAATCCTGGGTAACAAATTGGGCTTAATTCTAAAAAAAATTCATTTCATCCCTCAACCACAACTTTTCATTCAAATTTCCATATCAAATTGAGTATAAAATTTTCAAATGAAACATTGTCAGAGTCGTAAGGTGGGTGAATCCTCCTCTTAACTCCAAAAGGTATTTTGTTTTATAACTTAGCATTATGTTTATAACTTCACTTTCACCTAAAACTCATAAACTATCATGCTTTCCAAAAATGAGATTTTTCCATACTTTTGAATTCAAACACATCTCCGTTATCATTAAAAAAATATAGTTATTATCCTTTAAATACGTATTGCATAAATCCCTGATTATACATTATAATAAATTATGTGATTCAAATAAAATATTTGATAAGATAATAATTTAAAATAGAATGATAAATTCAACTATGTTGATATTATAAGCGTTAAAATATCATCACTCCTTACCAATTGTCCTCTACAAAAATTTAGATATATTATAATCTTGAACAATAATCATTCCATTTTTGAGTATTATGTGTCTTTCCAATTCTGTGTCATCAGTGAATGTATACCGTAACACAAAATTCCAAGTAGATGTCATCTTGAACTTTCTACGATGATTGCCTTCAGTTATATTTTCTGCAAAGCTTCTACTTTATGTCTTCTTTTCCTTCACTTTCCATACACCTTTGTTTACCTGAAAAGTTCTAGACATGTCGGTATTTAACCAAATTTGCCAACGTTAACTACAAATTTGTGGTAGTGATATACATATTTACGTTAAGGAATTCATTGCATAAAGACACCATTTCATAATGAGTTGGGTGTGCAATATTGTTATGTTAATATTTTTAATTCATTTATTTCTTATAAATTTGAGAAAATATATTGTTAGAATGATAAGACAATAAATTTTTCAAGAAATTATAATTAAGTGTAATATCATGAACACTCGCATTATTGTTATATATTAGCAAAATACTTTTGAAATTTAAATTTAAAATGATATAAATAAATTTAGTATGAGATTTATGAACTGTTTTAAGGTGTTAGAAGTTCTAGTGAAATTTAGGGCCTATTTTTTGGAAGCTAAACGATAACTCTCTTAAAGAAATTGTCCTCTGTTTCAAGTGTCCTTATGCATCCGACTGAAGTCAAAGTATCAACAACAACCCTGAATGAGGTTGTTGATTAATCCAGAAACTATTTTTTTACTTCCATTTGAGGACAAAAGACTAACAACACTTTATAACAGTATTGTTGCACTTAATACCTATCATTGTTTTTTTTTATAAATCATCAATTTTATTAAAAACACTAAGATATTAAATAGTGACTTAAGATCAAGGGAAAAACTCCTACACTCGAGGTTTTTTTTACCGTAAATTAGGTTACGACACCGAATAAGAAGAAATCCTATTAATAATAATCTGAAAGTCAAGATACGTACAACTTACATCAACAACCTAGTAAAATATGTGGACATCTATAAACATCATTTCCATCAAAACAAATCTCTCTATCTTGACATTTTAACTAAAATACAACTTGAATAAAACATTTATGTAAAATATCATTTATACAAGAATGCTTTCTTGCAAAATATTGCATATTCCATGCTTTTTACAACTCCCAAACAATGACTTACCACAATACTTCTTAAAATTTTCCTTTCACATGTCCTTGAAAGATGCTTCTCTATTATAAAAAGAACTAAATAGTGGAGTTAGGTAAGACCCATACAAAATCAAAAAATTTTAAATCTAGTCCATGTAATCCATGAAAACTTACAATAAAACAAAATATGCTCCTACGTCTCAATCAATCCACAAAATCACAAAAAAAAACATTATTTTCATTTATCACACCTCTTTCCAATAAGTGTGCCTTAGCTGCTACTCTCCTCTTGAAAGTGGACCACATAAAAAACTTTACTTTAAGGGCAGTAATTGTAAACTATGTTCTCTTAAACTTACATATCCCATTCTGTTCATACCTCAACTTTACCCAAGGCTTCACTGGGTAAACTGATCTTGTTGGTTCCTAAGATAATCGATCAAGTTCATTCATCACCAGTAAAAAATCTTGAATGATACCTATCATTTTTTTGCTCAATTTATGTGTTTATTTATTTATTTTTATTATAAAATTCATTTAAAACCTAGTTTCAAGTTTAAGGTTTCATATTATGTTTAAATAACCATCTTTATATTTAGAGCATGATTGTTTCAAAGTTAATCAAATTTAGGTTCCTTATTTTTCCTTAGAGGTTTTGCATTGCCTTTGGTTTTTTACACTTATATTAGAGTATATTGCTTTTGTGTTACATTAAGTGGTATTAGACCTTTAAAAACCCAAAGCTTGTTCTTTTGGTAATGGCTAACAACAATGATGATTTTTATAGGTTACTTGAAGTTCGGAGAGCAATTAAAGAATAGAGAAAGTTAAATCACAATGTAGAATAGTAGTTGGCAAAGATAAGGGATCAACTGCAAGCATTGTGAAGGTAACCGTACATGACATCCTCAAATTTAGAATCTCACACCTAGGATTACAACAATAATTCGAACAGTGAAGAATAAGTAGTTCATCAAAGACGTGGTAAAGAATAGTATGAATATAAGTTCAAAGTAGATATTTTATACTTTAGCGGTAATTTAGATATATAAGTGTTTTCAGATTAAATAACGGAGGTAGAATGCTTCTTTGATTATACTGAGATACTTGAGGAGAGAAAAGTAAAAATGGTAACTTACAGATTAAAAGGAAGAGCATTAGTATGGTGGAAGTAGTTAAAAGAGGGAAGGAATCATGTTTCTTTATATGGTAGGATGAAACAATTATTAAGGAGGAGATTTCTACTATTAGATTATAAACAATATATATTTTATTCTTATCAGTAATGTCACCAAGGAAAAAGGAGTGTTTATGAAAATAATGCAAGGTTTTTATGGTTAGCAGAAACTCGACCCTAACAAGTTTCATAATACCTAAGGGGATTAAAGCTAAGTATACAGGATAAAATTAGGATCCAAATGGTGCTAATAGTTCAGGATATGAGGAATTCAGTTGTGAAGGCAAAGTCAGTGCTTAATGAGAAGTGAAGGGAGATTAACTGCTATATAAATGAAAGGATCCTAACTGAGAAAGAAAAAAAAGTTAGTGAGTATAATTTATATACGTAGTGGTGGTGGGAAGAGTAACACAAATAGTGGTAATTTAAGAAGCTACTTCTAGTACCTTTAAATCCACCAATTCTTACATCAAACTCGCCCTTCCTAAGTGTTATAGATGCAATACATTAATTCACAAATCTAATGAATGTTTAAAGAGGAAAGCAAAAAATATGGTGGAGCAATACGAAGATGATGATGAGGAGACAATATATACATCTGAACGAGAAGATTGGGAGAAACCATAGGAAGAGAATGATGAAGATTTTATGATAATAATTAGAAGATTAATATCTTGCAAGGAGCAAAATGAATTGTAAAGGAATAAGTTTTTTTTTGCAAGGTGTATGGTATAAGGAAATTTATATGGTCTGATCGTTGATAGAGGTAACTAACAAAATATTATAAATAGTGAAGAAACTAAAGTTGGTTATTGAGTCATGTGTAGACATTTACAGTATTGGATAGATTAAGCAGATTGAAGAGATTTTTGTTAAAAAAAGGTTGTAAGATACCATTCTCAATTGGCAAATATTATAATGAGCAATATTGTAATGATGATGACATGAATGAGTGCTAAATTTTTAGGAAGACCATAGCAATTTGATGTTAATACATGGCATTTAGGAACAAAAATATTTTTTTAATTTATAAAACATGGAATGAAGTATACCTTAGTACTTATAGATAGGAAAAAAGGAGTGTTAAACCTAATGGGGAAAGTAAGAAGCCTTTGTTTCAAGTAGAAAATAATAAAGTAAAATTTAGGATGGAGATGAAATAAACTAGGGAGGTGTACTTATTGATTATGAAGGGGAAGAGGCAATAGAAGATAAATAGGAAGATGAAATTCCCCTAGATATACAATCTATTTTGGATGAGTTTGGGGATGTTATTCCTAACAAGTCACCTAACAAATTGCCCCCTTTACATGATATCTACCATAACATTGACCTTGTTCTTGAATCTAGTCTACCTAATCTACCTCATTACCACATAAGTTCAAAGAAGAATGAGATATTAAAGGAAAAGGTAGAAGAATTATTTAAAAAATGTCATTAGGGAGAGCATGATGTTGAACCAAAGGAGGTTCCAATCATTTGTTTTGATGACAACATCACGTTTTCATTAGTTTTGATGTGTTAGAAATATATAAAAATGCAAAATGTGCAAGAATATGTGTTAGAACCTAAGGTAGAAGAATGTTCATGAAGAAAATGAAGAATGGATCAAGCATTGAAGAGTTAAAGTGAAGATCAAGAAAGAGGATCAAGTTTGATTAGGCTTAGGAATGTGTTTTAATTTGTAACTCTTCTTAATCTTAATCAATACTTAAAAAGGATCACTTTTACATCTCATATAAGTATGAACATTTAATTGAAATGTTTTGGTGTCTAAAATTATTTTAGGAGTAAATTAAAACTTGTTTGAATTATTTTTTAAGTATAATAAATGTTGTAAAAGTTTTGAAAATATGTTTAATTAGTCATAAATTAAAAAAACTTTGATTTAGTTTTTAATTTTCATGTCTTGATGTTTAAACTAACTTAAGAAATGATTTATAACTTGTCTGAATTGAATTGAGATTGAAAAAAAATGGTTCATAAAGGATTTTATAAGTATTTTGTACTCTTAAGCAGAGCACTAGTTGACTAGTACAGGGGGCCGATCGATCAATGCTAGGAACAGGTCAATCGATCTCTTAACAGCTGGTTTTTCATAATTATTGTTTAACATTTTTCTTCACTCTAAAGGCCAAAAAACGTATCCAACAACTCAGTTCACTTCTTAACTTTATAACTAAGAGTCCTAAAGTATTTGTTTCAATCTTTATGGCATTTTGAAAGAGATTTAAGCCTACAAAGCCGCCATGCTCAAGTTTTATGAGTTTTATGTTTCTTTTCATTCAATCCCATTATTTTAAGCTATAATTTTGTTTTTATTGTTTCTATCTATTGTATCTGATTTGATTAGTTTTTAAGAGGTTTGGGTTGATTTTGTGTCTTTGGAAGGTTAGAAATGTTAGTTTAGTGATCTAAAATTGAAATGCTATCAAATTGATAATTCTTAGGTTTCTTTTGTTCAATCGTGTTCCTTGGTGCTTTAATCTTCATATTTATTGTTTTAATCAAATGGTTTCTAGTCTATTGAGATTCTAGAAGATGTTTTATATTAAATTTTATTAGCTATAATTTTTATAAACATTTTTATTATTTGCTTTCATAGAAACATCATTATAGGTGTGCTTTAGTATGTTAATTGGGGATTTTGATTGTATTTGTTGTTAATATTGATAAAGGCTCCTCTTTGCCTTCTAAAAAGATGATTAATAGGTTGCTCTTCACCTATTATACAGAAGATTTAAGTTATTTAAATATTGAATATGAATTAGGAATAATTTATGTTGATTGATGCATTGGATGAGCATTAGGAAATGCATTGAGTTTTGATATTGCATAAGTTACATAAAAAGCCCCTTCTTGTATTGTCTTTGATCAAACTATTGTGTAATTTATACACACTTAAATTAAGTTTGAGAGCTTAAATTTGGGGGCTATTTTTCAAAGCCAAATTTGTGAATTTTAGTTATTGATTTAAATGGTTACTCATCACCCATTTAAAGTAAGATTTGCAATTGAGTTTTGATATTGCATAAGTTACATAAAGAGCCCCTCATTATATTGTTTTTGATCAAACTACATGTAAGTTGTATTTTCTTAAATTAAGTTTAAGAGTTTGAATTTGGGGGCTGTTTTTTAAAGCCAAATTTTTAAATTTTAGTTGTTGATTTAAATTGTTACTCTTCACTCATTTAAAGGAAGATTTGCAAGGGTTCCTCTTCACCTATTGAAAAGAAGATTATATAGGTTACTCTTCACCCTTAAAGTAAGATTTTAATGTTTCTCTTTACCTCATTCTTGGAAAGAAGATTGTAAAGTTTGCTCTTTAGCTCTTTTGTGGAAAGAAGAAGTATTACTCTTCACCCCAAGTGTTAGGAGTGGATTAGGCTGAAGAGGTTTGGCCAAACCACTATAAATCCTTGTGTATCCTTCTCCCTTATCAGTTTAAATTTATGCACTTGCAATTATTATTTGTAATTGATCGAATTTGTTTCATATTGTATAAGCATAACATTTCATTTAGGTTGAATTTTGGTTTAATGATTACATATAATTAAAATTAGTTTAGGTTGCCTAGGTTATTCAGTTTAGAAGAAAATTTTTAACACCTAATTCGCCCCCTTTTAAAGTTCCATGAGGCTTTCACATGAGTTCATGGATTTGTTCTAGCTTTGTTTACACTAAAAAAAGAGGGTAGTTTGGAGGATGTGTGTTAATAGCATGGAAATTAACAAGATTACTATTATGTACAAGTTTACACTAAAAAAAGAGGGTAGTTGGAGGATGTGTGTTAATAGCAGGGAAATTAACAAGATTACTATTATGTACAAGTTTCCCATCCCAAGGTTAGATGACATATTGTATCAATTAAGCGAGACAATTATTTTCTTTAAAAATGACCTTAGGAGTATATATCACTCAAAAAGGATAAAAGTTAGATATGAATGGAAGGTTGCATTCAACATGAGGGATGGGTTATATAAATGGTTAATTATACCATTCGGGCTAACCAAAGCACCAAGTAGTTTTATGTTCCTCATGAATTAAGTGCTATGATCTTTTGTAAGCCCTAAAGGCACCTAAAAGGGGGGAGTGAATTAAGTGTTCAAAAAAATATCTAAGCTAAACCCCCCACTTAAACCTATTTTATACTATATGCAATCTATAAATCACAATTCAAACTATATTTTATACAAATGCTTATGCCAAAATGTTCATAAGGTAAATATAAGGAAATAATATAATAAACAACAATTAAAAGGATAAAGTAAAGAGGATACATAAACAATTTTTATGGTGGTTTGGCAATAACTTTAATCTCCTAGGTCCACTCTTTAACAGTTGTGTAGATGTTTCACTTTACTTTTTTAAAAAAGTACAAATCTTCTTTAGATGAAGAGCAATCCTTTACAAACTCAGTCTTCTTTTTAGAAGGCGAAGAGAAAACTTATAGAAATTTTTTTCAAGGCAAAGAGAAGTCTTTATAATTAATCACATCTTAGCAAACTTAAATAGTCACATTTACAAGAACACTTACACCTCAAATGTGATTTATTTTAAAATTCAATAGCTAAGGGCTCAAAAGCTTTAACAAGATAAAAAGAATGAATGACGCAATTCTTAAAAGCTTGGAAAAATAAATTTTATTTGATTAAAAACAAAATTTAATTCAAGAAACTAGATTTTTTAATGACAACTCAAGAAAACAAAACAAAAGAAGGCTTGATACTTTAACAACTTAAAACAATTGTAAATGTTCATAAAGATTCTTTAACAACCTTTAGTTGCCTCTATTTATAATGTTTACAAGTTCAAACTACCATTAGTTGCATTTACTAGTTTTTAAGATGAAGAAAAGGCTATTAAACTGAAGCTGTTAATTATCCATTACTCTCTCTCGGTGACTACAATAATAGTTTCCTTAGACATCAATGACCCTGTTCTATTCCATTATTAATCTTTTAGACAGAATGCTTGACTATAATGACATTATTAAGAAAATTGTTTTAAATCACCATTGAACATACTCCACACTACAACGACGCCATTATAAACTGTATACAGCCATTATAGGTTGCTATTAAACTCCTAAAAAAACATAAAATTTGACTTAGCTAATTTTAGAACACTTTAAAACACTTTCCTAACACCAAATACAACTTCAACCAAGTTATAAAACTTCCCCAAAGATGATTTTAGATGCTAAGGCCTTGTAATTAAGTTCAAATATAAAAGATATCTTGGTTTGTAACAATTACTACTTATTTTTTAAACTTTTCCTTTCAAACAACTTATAAAATTTTCAAAACCATTCTTTTCACTTCAAAAATATTCACATAAAATTTGAAACCATTTCTAATTCTAATTTGTATTCCAAAAAGTATCAATTGACTCAAACACAAAATTTTCCTTATCTAATGAAAAAATTCATGCATCTTTGAAAAACATATGCAAATGTAAATGTAAATTGAGCCCTATAGATATTAAACCTTTAAATATAACTTAAAACTAAGTTTAAAACCACATGAATAATGTTCTTGGAGCTCTAAAATGGTTGTTCTTGCATTATCCTCAATTTGTGGTCTTCAAACTTAAACTTTCCACTTTAAATGAACACCAAAAGCACCTTTGTTTTAAACTCTTACACCATAAAACAAATTATTAGTAAAAAAACATATTCTATTATCATTAAAACTAATATTGAAACTTCTCTTAGTTCAACAATCTCTCCCTTTTTTATGATGATAAAACATGTAATATTAACGAGTGAAAACACAGATCACCTTTGATAGCACTAAGTAGGACCTGAACTTGTCGATTGCAAACACCACTGCTAACATTTCCTTCTCAGTAGTGGTGTAGTTCTT
>JAOXYD010026162.1:0-14367 GCA_028565735.1 Pinacopodium congolense | reverse complement strand
AGGTTGCTAGTTTTGAGTTTGCAAAAAGTTTTTAATACCCAATTCACCCCCCTCTTGGGTGCCATAGGACTTACAGATATGACCTCCTAGGATGCAGATATGAAGTGCTCATAAACCTGTAAAAATGCATATATGCAGCTTGCACATGTCTCATCTCATTTTGTCTATAATGAGACCTAAATACATTATGCTTATTTCTAAGTCTTATATTACTTGATCTTCCATTTTTTAATCTTTATCTCAATGCTTGCTTTATAACTTCATTTTCTTTATAAAAACTCTTTGACCTTGGGCTCAAGACATGTCCTTATACTACTTTTATTCACCTATCTTACTAATGCATAAAAACTCAAACATTGGTAATAATAATATTTTGTCATCATCAAAACACATGATTGAAACCTCTCTTAGTTCACCAGTTTATAAGATTCTTTTCATTGTCTTATAGTTGCTTAGTAGGAATAATTTAGAAGTGGTATTCCATAATTGCAAAGGTTTAAAATTCGAATTATGAGCCAATGTGTGAGTGCTAGTAGGTGTGAAAGAAATTTTAATACATTTGAGTTCATCCACTTTAAAAAGAGGAACAGATTGGAACACAAGAGATTGAGTGGTTTGAAATTTATTAGATATAATTTGAATCTTCGAGAGAGGTATTTTATATTGTTATTGTCATTTTAATTTATTTATTTGCTACGACTCTACAAGCAGTTTCATAAATCCAATTTGTTTGGATCATATTGATGTTTTAGTGGACTAAGTTTATGAGAAACCAAGTCTTTTAGATGAGATTGACTTAAAAGATAATCTTAGTTAGGAGAGTATTGATATATCATTTAGTCCAATGAGATTGGATGATGGTGATGATAAAACTCCTCTTAATGGTGAGGACTTTATACCATATGAAAATTAGAGGTAATATGGCTTGAGTAGATATCATATAAAATGATGATTTAAGCTTTTCATATTTTTCTCTTTTTTATTAATTATATTTGACGTATATATTAAATTTTATATATGTTATATAAATATAGAACTTCTAACTATAAATATTTTTGTTTAAGGGTTCAGTTCTACTTTATAAAATTCCTATATATGATTATTTTGCTTATTGTAATGTTTATTATCTGATGTATTATTCTTATTTTATGATGTTTGGATACAATTGATTATGGTTTCATGAATTATTATTATTTAATGATGTTTTGATGTATTGTTCTTAAGTTATGATAATTTGATGTAGTGTTCTTTTTGTTATATTAATTCAGGTTCTTGTTTATTTAAGAAATACATGAAAATTAATATTAATATGAATGAATAAAATAGTTGTTATTGTATCATATTTATTGTATTATTATTGTTTGAAATAGGTTGAGGTAATGTAAAAATTTACATAGTATAATATATACATGGAATATTTTGCAGATTTTACAAACTTTAGGAACTATTTCATAATTTTAAAAAGTTGTCTGATATGATATTCAGTATTAGACAGGATTAGTACAATACCATACCAAGACCAAATTCGGTACTATGTATTTAGAACTTTGATTTGAATGACTAAACGTCCACTCTATCAAAGATTGAAGATAATTGAAACTCTGTCATTACCCAAGTTCTTCTTGTACACAACTCTTTATAACTAAACTATTTTTTTTTTGCATAATTAGTTAATTAATTAAATCTACTTATATTGCTATTTAATTAAGTTAGTATGTTGAAATTAGGTTGATTTATTGAAAATAAGTTTCCTTTCAAACTATATTAATTTATTAATCAATTTGTTTCTCTTTAATTTTTTTCTGTGATGTTGATTTTCAATGTTTATAAAAGTTTTTTATTTAAGGTTTAATTTTTTTGAAATTGTTGTTATGAATATCTACTTTTCTTTCAAGTTAGTACATTGTGGGAATCTTCTAAAAATAAAGTAGTAATCAATGGGTTGTTTGTATAAGATTTTGGTTTTGGTTTTTATTTTATATTTTTCTAACCACAAAAAAAAAACCAGTGCAGAAACCCTAAAAAAAACATATTAACAAAACACAAAAATTGAGAAAAATAACAACATACTAATAAAACACAAAAATTGAGAAAATAACAAAGAAACTAAAAAAAACACAAAAAAATGAAAACATAAAATGGAAATAGAAAGGTGAACCAAACAGGCCTTGAATTTGCATTTAGTTAATCCATGAATAAACTAGGATAAATATTTTAAACATAAATTTATTGGAATAATTTTATTAATCTAGTATTAATTTTAGACAATATTAATTGGACTAAGTTAAAAATAATCAATTGGACTAAGGTAAATTAATTAATAGTCTATAATCTGATAAAAATTTTGTCTAATAAGAAAAAAGTTATCCTATTAATGTGGACCAAATAGTTTATTACACTTGTAATGATAGAGTTTAATAAAATACAGTCCATAAATATATGTGCATTCTTACTATATGTAGAGTTGGGTCTTAAGTCACTTAGGCTTTCACAAGTCCTAAGCAATAGAAAAGAGTAGAAAGATTATAACCTCTCTTTACAAAAAGACTCCCTGCCCTCTTTTTAGTTCTCTTCTCTCTCTATCTTTGCATTTGGTAAGAGCTGTTGTCAGCTCACTAAATAATAAAATACCTAACTAATCATAACTATGTAGTTAGGGCAAGTCATGGTCAATCCCACAGAGAGTTAGGGTGCCTTAAGGCTATTTTTAAGGTTGCTTAAAAGAAAAACAACAAAAATAAAAACCCTGAAATTAAGCGACATTAAAAATAAACACAAAGACAATTAACGAACAGAAAAAAAAAAAACACACAGACGACAATAAAAGAAAGCTAGGCGGAAGATATATTTGGGATTTCAAACTTATAATTGATCATTGAAATAAATAAATTACAATTGGTATAAGATGCTAGCCTATAGGTTTGAACAAGCTCTTAAACCTATAGATAAGTCTTATACGATAGAAAACTTACCCTTAAGCACATGGTAATTTAGAACAAGCTCTCCAGATTTAACGGCGTGACATCGTTAACACATTAGAGAACGACTAACCTAAGCCATAGTCACACATGCTCGGACAATGTAACTTAGAGAATTAGAATCCTAGGCTAAGTTGATTAAGTTTACTAACAAATTCAATTAGCCTATTGTTACTTGTAGCATTAGTTACAGATGATTATGTATCATAAGCCTTTACCTAGCAATTGAACTAAAAATTATACCTAAGATGGCCAATCCTAATAATTAATCCTTAATTAATGTCATTTAACTATAATTCTAGTTCAATCCTAACCTAAATCATAAAGCCTAATCAATTCCTAATAAATTATCATAATTATTCATACAAAATCCCATTAATATATGCCAACCTAAACAAAACCTAAGCTAACATACTAAAATTATCACAAAAAAAACAATAAACTAATAATAAACATAATAAAAGAACACAACTAAAGGGCTGAAAAAAAAAAGAAAATAAACACAACTATATTAATAAACTAAAGATTCCATACAATATTAAGATATTAAACTATAAAGCTTATAAGTAATAACCAAAACATTATAGAAAGCATGAAACTAATAAGTTAAAAGTTGCATTTGGAGCTAAGGACATGAGCAATTGAAAATGAAAAAAAAAAGAACCTCAAGCTAGTTAAAAGAAACAAAATAACAAAAGAACAATGGCCAAATAAAAACGAAAATCTAAGGGAGAATGCCCTTACACGTTGCTACCCACTCTCCCAAGGAAAGCAAGCTCTTGCTCCGTCCCTGGAAGCTTTTCAAGCTTTTTTTTCTAAACTTTCTTTTATTTTTTTGATGTTTCCGTCACTTAAAAAGAAAGCTTTTAAAAGCTCTTTTTGTCTCTTATGCTCTCTAAGGCCATGTTTAGTTTAGCTTTTATTTTTTGTTTTAATTTTCTATTTTTTTAAACACAAAAATCGATAAAGAAAACGCACTAATACAGCACAAAAATCAATAAAGAAAACACAATTACCAATACAAAAATACAACAATCACAACACAAAACCACAACCCACAACCCAACTAAACATCCCCTAAGGCTTCATTCCAACCAAGCCATTCAAGCCTCCTCCTTTTATATGACGTTTTTGCTCCACTCATTTTAATTGTGTTTGGCTTCTTGTGGAAAGATTTGTGCTTAATTAAAAGTTAAAGCTTGGACAAAGCTTTTTGTCCTATTATCT
This sequence comes from Pinacopodium congolense, assembly GCA_028565735.1. Taxonomy (NCBI): domain Eukaryota; kingdom Viridiplantae; phylum Streptophyta; class Magnoliopsida; order Malpighiales; family Erythroxylaceae; genus Pinacopodium; species Pinacopodium congolense. The sequence goes on along the minus strand of JAOXYD010026162.1, from coordinate 10,162 downwards.
CTTAAGTGGTAGGACACTTGTCAAGCCTAAGAAGCACCTCCTTTTAAGCTTTTATTTCCTTAATCATTTTTGTCTTGCTTATGTTTTGTAAACCGATTTGACTCCTCTCCTTTTAAGGCTTTAAAAAGTTTTTGGCTTTGTAATTTGTGGCATTGATTTACGTGTTTCCCATCTTTTGCCAAGGTTGCTCCTTGCTTCTTTACAACGTCATTTTTGCTCCATCCTTGAAAGGTTTAAAACTTGTAAACACAACCTCTCTTGAAAAGCAAGGAAAGTTCGCTCTTTCGTAATTTTTTCTCCAATTTGTTTCAAATCTTGACTTTTTTTATTTCAAATGTGTATCAACACATTCAACCTAATATTCAATAGAAATTAAACATAAATTGAGTATTTTATATTAAAAATAGGATTGAAATCACAAGGAAATACATAAGAAAACATAAGATAATTCAATTATATCAAATGCCCCTATATTTGAACTATTACTTGTCCTTAAGTAATAATTTAAATACTTCACTCAAACAATTCCGATCAAGAGTTAAAAGCTAATTAAACACAACAAAAATCAATAAATGATTTTAATCTAATTTACAAATTTCAACTCTGTCATTATCAAAAACAAGTTAATCACAAGCAAAGCATACAGTCACTCAAAAAGTAACCCAATATGCATAATAGCCAACATTCAAGCCATTTCGCATAGGTTATCATATAAACTAATCAAGGATGTTCAAAATGACCAAACATAAATGGAATCTGGATAAAAATTGAGATTTGAGCAATGCTTGATTGAGAAGCCATTTGACTTTTTGACATAAAAGTGAACACTTGTTATAAATACCCCCGATTACTAAGTTAGATCACCATTATAAATTGCTAAAAGTACCACTCTTAACTTTAACCTTACATTAGGTTATAGCCAGAGGAGTGAAAATTGCTTAACACATAACAACACCAAAGAACAAAGATTTTTCTTATTCAACAACACAAAACAAGATGCTTTCAATAACAACGTAAAAACAAATTTATATTTTTTCTTCTTTTCTTCTTTTCTTCTTTCTTTTTCTTTTCTATCTTTTGCTTTCTTTTGTTCTTTTTCCTTTTTTGTTTCTTTTCTTATTTTTTTCTTTTTCTTTCGACACTTTATTCTAAATATCTCATCTCATATTCATGTGACAAACCATACAAAATGAACTTAAACATTAAATATCATACAAATGGGCTACTAAACACATGAAAGGCACTTAAAAGAAAAGGAAAAACCAAAAGGAGTTAGTATCATTTTGATGGTTGAGCAAAGATCCTCAAATTAAAAGCACCAATTTATTTCAAGTATCAAAATTAACTATTAAGTAAAGATAAAAATCGTTCAACCTACCACATTCAAACCATCACTATTAAACTCACAATAATTTAAGTGTGTAAAAATTTTCAACCCTACCCCACCCCCACACTTAAACTAGACATTATCCATAATGTCCTAAAAGTAGTAAAAACACAAAGAAATGGTAACAAGAGTACTTTCCCGGATTTGGAAGAGGCAATGAACCTTGAATTCAACAATGGAAGCTTCCCTCTTGAAGAATAAAGTAGCCCATCTTCTACCTATAACCAAGACAGACAAAAAGCAAATAAAGCCCATAAAGTAAACCAACCAAAAGATATTTACAAAAGAGAAAAAAAAACACAAAAATAAAAGGATACGAATGAGGTGTCTCCTATTAAGCACTTAATTAAGGTCATGAGTTTGACCATCGACATATTCAATATCATCCATTGTTAAATGGATGCTTGAACCTGATAGGAAGTATGCTCAAACTCCATGAGGAACATGGAACAACTTCCCTTGAAGGCTCAAAAATTGGATGTGGCATAGCTTTGGAGGTGTGGAACCACATTGTCTGTTCAAGCAAAAACCTAAAGCAGCTAAGAAAAATAGAGCGTAGCCACAAAACACTTTCCAACGTCTTCCTAGACCTCTTAACTCTCCCAACTCATGTTTTCATCCTTTTAAAATAAGATTGATAGGCGAATCTTCTCCAATCTTTTCAAGCTACCACTATTTACACTGTTTTGTTATTTCTCATCCCCATAATCTTTTATCTGGTTGTTTAAATTTTGAGATTGTTATTCTTTGTTATAATAAGTGTTTGTGAGTTTGTTTAATCATATTTTCGATTTTTAAGTTTATTATTTTGATATGTTAGAGTCTTATCTCTCAACTGCATTGAGACAGGTTCTGTTTATTCTGGTCTTATTTGTATATTGATTTTCGATACATAAATCTATTTATCAAATTATGATTTTTTTTTGTTTTTCTACTTTCTTAAGGTTTATAAAAGTTGTGTGATTTTTGTTTATATTTTGAGAAGATTATTTCTTGGGTTTCAAGTCTATTCCTTTTAGAATTGTTAAATTTGTCTAGAATTTTCTGTCTTAATTCTCAACATTTTTATGAACATCTTAATTAGTTTCTAAAATCCTATAAAATTATTTTCTGATTGCCTATTGTGTTTTTTTTTTCAAAATTTGGAAGGCTATTTGAGTTGCTTTAAAAATCATTTTCCAGACATAGCTAAACTATTACTGTTTTTCTAGTCTTGAGTTAATTGCATCTTTTGATTATATAAATCAGCTCTGGATGTGAAAGCGTGCTGTGTTTAGTTTTTTAATGATCTTAGGATTATATAGGTATTTGTTTTTTTATTTTTGAGCACTTATTTCTTTTGTTTAGGGTCCAAGTTTACAGACTGTTTCAATCTGTATATATTTCATGCACTTGCTTTCATTCATATACTTAAGCATCTAAATTTGATTTATTTTCTTCCAAATTATAGTTTTCTATTTTTCTTAAGTCTCAGAAGTATTATTGAATATTTAATTGAATTTTAAGAGATTTATTTGACTGTTTGGAAGTATTATTTTTCTTATCTATCAAATCTGTCCAGATTTAGATTAAGTGAACATTTCATAATATGTTTCATTATCATAAAAGTTTTTATGTGCATCAAATCTGTCATATTAAGTTTGTTTAAGCTTTTATTTGTGTGATTGATCATTCATTCAATTAGTGAAAGCATTGGATCCCTTATTTTGATTGTACATTAAGTGAAACACATTCATAAGTGTCTTTAGATACTTAAAAAGGGGGTATTTGCATTATCGGGTTAGTTAAGTGAGTCAAGGCTCCTCTTTGCCATATAAAAGCTAATCTTTGCCTAAAAAGATTTGGGTAATAAAGGGACCTTTTTGCCTAGAAAAAGATTATCTTGTAAAGGTTCCTCTTTTCCTAGAAAAAGATTATGTTGTAAAGGCTTCTCTTTACATAGAAAAAGATTGGGTTGTAAAGGCTACTCTTTACCAAGAAAAAGATTGTAATTGTTTTTACTTTAAGTAGTAAAGAATGATATCCAAAAATTAGTTGGAGAGGAGACGTAGCCTATCTTTGAGGTAGGTAAACTTCTTTAACAATCTGTATGTGTTGCCCTCTCTTGTCTACTCTCTTAACTTATCACGTACTGTGTCTTATCATTTTAACATTCACTATTACATATCTCATTAAATCAAATTAGTTAGGTATTAAGTTTAATCTCTCAAGAAAGTTTTGCTTTTCAATACTCAATTAATCCCCCCTCTTGAGTGCCTTTAGAGGTTACATAATCTTTAATATAACAAAATAAGAACCCTAAAATCAAAACTAAGATCAAACAACTTCTGAAACACTTAAAATAACATAAAACAACAAATTCGCAAGTTCATAAACAAATTAAAGAGGTGCGAGAATATATTGAAACAAGAACAGTTAAGGTATTTGATAACTTTGAGTGAGTGAGTAATTTTTGTTTGTAAATCTGTTATTGGAGCATAAAGAAAATGATAGAAATGTTAAAGGGTGGTATATAAAAGGTTTTAAAGGGTTTAGAGAAGTTGTTTAACAAAAACTCGCTATTTAGAGGTTAAAAGGTTGTTAAAACCAAAGGTAAGAAACTAGCCGTTACTGTTAGGGACCAATGCAGTGGTACTTGGGGACATATATGATGTCCTATTAATCTGCCGTATATCTCCTTAGAAAACAGGCGTAATATAGCCCCTTGGAGGTTGTCGTATAGCTCTTGCTAACCCATCATATAACTCTAGAAAAATCTAAAATATAGTTCAATTTAAGTCTAAGCCTTTTAAATCAAATTTCTAACATTAATTAAGACATCAAATAAGTTTTAAAGCAAGGTTTTGGCCTATTGGACTCATCAAAATATTCAAACTATCCAAACATATAAATTAGCCTATATGATGAGAGTCTTATGTGCTTTTACAAAACCATATGCAATGCATGATAATTTTAAGCCCTTAGATCAATTGAACAATAAGTAAACACTTACAAACAAGTTTTAAACATCCTAACTAAGATCTTTAAGTTTCCATATTCCTCGTTCTTCCATTAACTTCGACTTTGGCCTTCAAGCTTCAAGTTTTCCTTATTGAAACATCCATATGATGAACCTATCTATGAAATTCACAAAATAAACTTAAACATTAGAAAGTAAACATGTTTCATTAACATCAAAACCAAGATTAGAATTTCTCTTGGTTCAATAATCACCTCCTTTTTTACGATGACAAAATATATGAGATCAAAATACATACATGAAATAAATAATTCAAAGTAAACACATGTCTAAAAGATAGAAACTCATCTATATATATATATAAACAACAGAAGCTCCCCCTTAATCCAAGTTTCCCCTCAATATATATTTATATATGTAATAACATATGTAGGAGCGATTAGTCATTAAAGGGATACACATGGCATATACCTTTAATGATTAACCCCACTTTAATGATATGCATAAATATCATACAAATAAAAAAATATCACACATATTTCTTCTCCTTTTTTACATTATTAAAAAGATTGAAAAACATTCATGAAAAACATAGATTAAAGAGCCAAACATGTATAAGAGCATAAATAAGAGAGAAAATCCTGCATAAATGCAAATGGAGGAGAAAAGCATGCATAAATGCAAACGAAGAGAAAAGCATGCGTAAGCACATAAGAATCAAAGAGAGGCACCATCAATCATGTCGAATTCTCTTCTAATCATGCAAAAACCATCCTTACTCATTGGTTTAGTAAATATATAAGCCAATTGATATTGAGTATCCACAAATTCCAATTCAATGTCACCATTATGCATAAGATCTCATATAAAATGATGTCTTATCTCAATATACTTAGTTTTAGAATGTTGAATTAATTTCTTGGTTAGACAAATGGCACTAGTGTTATCACACCTCATAGGAATATTTGAAAATTTTATGCCATAATCCCTAAGTTGTTGCCTAAGTTAAATAAGTTACACACAGCAACTATCGAATACCTCATATTCCTCTTTGATAGTGGATAAAGCTACCAAATTTTCGTTCTTAGTAAACCATGAAACTAATGTATAGCCTAGAAATTGACAAGTTTTAGAAGTACTCTTCCTGTCTAGCAAGCTATTGGTATAATTTGCATCTAAATGTCCTTTTAATTTAATGAATGCATTTCTAGGATACTATAAACCTAAGGATGATGAACCGATCAAGTATCTCAAAGTTCTCTTCATGGTTAATAAATGAGACTCCTTAGGGCTTGATTGAAATCTAATATACAGGTACACACTAAACATAATATCGGGTCTACTAACAGTGAAGTATAATAAACTACTAATCATATCTTAATATTGCTTAACATATACCGGCTTACCATCTTCATCCTTGTTTATTTTGGTGGTAACACTCATGGGTGTGCTTAGTGGCTTAGTTTTTCACATTCTAAATCTCTTGAGTAGCTCCTTTATATAATTGGCTTGGTTAATAAAGATACCACCTTTATTTTGCTTGATTTGGAGTCTGGGGATGAAGTTCAACTCGCCCATTATGCTCATCTTGAATTTTCTATTCATACATTTTGCAAATTCTTGACATAAAACATCATCAATAGCCCCAAATATAATGTCAACAACATAAATTTGAACAATCAACAAACACACATTTTTTTTCTTTGTAAATAAGGTAGTATAAACTTTTCCTTTAGTAAAACCATTTTAAATGAGAAAGACACTTAATCTATCATACCAAGTTCGAGGAGCTAGTCTTAAACCATACAAACTTTTGAGAGTTTGAAAATGTGCTCGAGTGCATCATAATTTTCAAAATCAGAAGATTGTTCTACATACACCTCTTTTTGAATAAAATCATTTAAGAAAGTAATTTTAACATCCATTTGATAAAGCTTAAAACCTATGTAAGAAGCAAAGGCAAGCAAAAATCTAATAGCCTCTAATCTTACTACGGTTGTAAAGGTCTCTTCATAATTAATTCCCTTTTATTGGTTATAGTTCTTTGTAACCAATCTTGCCTGATTTCTCATAATATTTGCATCTTCATTAAGATTATTCTAAAGACCTATATATTAATAATAATTTGATTATTATTAGGCCTAAGTACTAAGGTCTACACTTTGTTTCTCTTAAATTGGTTTGATTCCTCATTTATGGCTAAAATTTGTCTCTCATCATTCAAAGCTTCATCTATAGTTTTAGGTTCAATATTGAATATAAAAGCCTTATGAGACATATCTCTAAAGCTTGATCTAGTTGCTACATCTCTTCCTACTTCACCTATAATTTGGCTAGAGGGATGGTATTTCTTAAATCCCCATTCTCTTGGTAAGTCCTCATCTCTCCTAACCTCTTCACTTAGTTTAATAATAGGGTCACTGGGTGAAAGTTGGATTTCTAAGGTGTCTTCCAAACCTAAATTCTTCAATTCTTTGGTTAAACCCATATCATCAATATCAACTCTCTTTTTAGCATCAAAAGGATTAGATTCATCAAATACAATATTCATTGATTCTTCAATCATCATGGTTCTTTTGTTAAATACTCTATAAACTCTACTAGTAAAGGAATAATTAACAAAAATACCTTCTTCTGATTTTTCATCATATTTACTCAAATTACCTCTAGTATTTAAAATAAAGCATTTACAGCAAAACACTTTGAAATAACTAACCTTTGGTTTCTTCCCTATAATAAAGTTAATACGATATTTTATCCATGTATGGTCTTATCCAAGAAATGGCTTCTGCCCAAAGGTATTTAGCAATACTATATTCGTTTAACATTGTTTTAGCCATTTCTTACAAAGTCCTATTCTTCCTATCAACAACTTTATTTTGTTGAGGGGCTCTAGGAGTTGAAAAGTTATGAAAAGTGTCATTTTCTTCACAATATGCATTAAACAATTTATTTTCAAATTCTCTATCACGATTACTTCTAAAGTAATCATGTAGCCTTTTCCAATTAAACTCTTTTTGAAAATTTAAAAAATGATCTAAAACTCTAATCTTTACTTGATAAAATCATAACCCACGTGAATATGGTGTGATCATCAATATCACATAAGCATACAATTTACTACCTAAACTTGTAACTCTAGATGGTTTAAATAAATCCATATACAATAATTATAAAGGTTTATAAGTTGTTACCATATTTTTCTTCTTAAATGATGCTTTGGTTTTCTTTCCCATTTAACATGCATAAAAAATCTTGTCTTTTTCATACTTCATCCCAGGAAGGCCATTTATTAGCTCTTTTTATAAAGATTTGAAATATGTTCCATGCTAGCATGACCTAATCTCCAATGCTACATCTATGTATCCTCATTCATATGTATTAAACACTTAACATTTTAGTTAGAGAGATAATTCAAATCAATAGTATAGCTATTTCCTACTCTTTTACCAATGAAAACAATACTATTTTCAATCACTTTAGAGACTATACAAGATTTACCTTCAAAAGTAACTTTAAAACCTTTACCACATAATTGAATCACACTTAATAAATTATGTTTCAAACCTTCTACCAAAAGCACATTATTAATATGAGTGTTATTCTTACCAATTTTACCAATACATATTATCTAACATTTGGCATTGTCTTCATATGTGTCATATTCACCATCTTTGTCTTTTAACGAAACAATTGAGAAGCCTCTCCCATTATATGCCTAGAACATCCATGATCTACATACTATGTGCTCTTCTTGAAATCCTATAAAACAAAGAAAATCATTTTACTTTAGGTACTCACATTACTTTGAGTCCTTAGAGGTTAGATACTTTTCTAATTCTTAAAGCCTTTATCAAACTAGAAAACCTAGATAATTTATCAAAATAAAAAATTTATAAATGACCAAATCTTTTACAATAATCACAAACATATGTAACTTCATGAGAATGCATTTTTTTTTTGTATAAAGTTGTTCTTATATGCAAAATTTGATGCACTATTTCCAAAGTTTTCTTTGTTGAAATCTTGGCCTAGAATGAGTGTAAAAAACATTTCTTGATATATGAGCATGTATAGGATGAGCGTAGGAATATGTAGATCGAATATGCATTGATTGTGGCTTATATACATTATATGATGATTTTACATTTGTAAAGAAACTATACCTTCTCTTAGGTGCTTGCACATTTCTCCTAGATATGGATTTTAAAGCATACATAAAGGCATGATTGTTTTTAGATTGAGTTCTAGAAAATGATACACCATTATCAAAAAATGATCTAAGAACATGCTCTTCATCCAAAATTTTTCTCTTCACAAAAATAGTTTTGGCGTTAGCTGTTCCACTCCCTCAAATGAAACCTAAGCCACATTTATTATTTGAATCCTTTTAAGAACCTAGCTTGTTATCCATTTTATCCTTTCCCTTTGTAAACTTTTCTAATGATTCTTTAAGACTATTTAACTCATTTTTTAAGGAATCATTTTCAACCACCATCTTCTTTCTATCATTATTAAGCTCCACACTTTTAGATTCTAAGGCATACAAATCATTCTTTGACTTATCAATCCTAATCTAAATCCATCCACTAATTTCATGCATTCTTTATGTGAGGAGGATAGTTTCCTCCTTCTCATGGTAGCATAGTCTAATATCTAACTAATTTATCATAGTTTAAACCAAAATCTACAATAATATTCTCATTCTCATCATCATTATAATGGGAATAAAATGACGTCTCATCATCCAAAGCCATGAGACAAAACTTTTCACTCTCATTTTTGGAATTATCGCTATCCTCTTCACTTTTAGTCTCTTATATGGCTTTTAATACTTTCTTTCCCTTCTTATCCTTCTTCTCTTTTTTTTTCTTTCTAGTCACTTCTCTCATCCTTTTCATTGTCCTTGAGAAATAAATAATAGGTCATCAAATGCCCCAGTTTTCTACATTCAAAACGAATAATATTAGTGGCTTTTTTCTTATAATCAGACTTCCATTGATCTCTTTTCTTAGAGTAAGCTTTCTTCTTTAAGAATTTATTGAACTTTTTTTGTAAGGATAGCTATCTCATCATCACTATCTTCTAAATAACTTCTTTCTTCACTAGACTCATCTTTCTTGGCCTTGAATGCCAAGTTCTTCCTTCTTGATGAAGCATCCTCTTCTCTTCCTTTTGATTCATTCATCAACATCTCATATGTAAGTAATGAACCTATCAATTCTTCCAAAGGGAAAACTTTAAGATCTTTTGCCTCTTAAATGGCGGTTGCCTTTGCTTCCCATTCCTTTAGCAAAGATGTCAAAATATTTCTAATAAATTCAACATTAGAGTATGTTCTTCCTAGACCCTTTAATACATTAACAATTTCTTTGAATCTAGTATACATTTCTTCTTTCATTATGATACATTCTAAACAATTCATATTGATAGATGAGTATGGACATCTTACTTTCTTTCACTTGATTGGTACCTTCATGAGTGACCTCTAAAATATTCCAAATTTCTTTAGGCTTATCACACATGGACACTTTATTGAACTCACTTCTACTTAATGCACAAAACAAAATATGAACAGTCCTATAGTTTAATAAAAGTAATCTTTCATCATCTTGGTTCCACTCTTCCTTCACCTTAGGGATTCTTTGGTCATTTTCTAATTTAGTGAGAATTTATGATCCTTCATTCACTATATCCCACAATTTAACATTTTTGGCTTAAAGAAAAACAACTTCATCCTATTTTTCTAATATAAGTACTCATTTCTATCAAAGAAAGGAGGCCTACAACATTTTGACTCTCATAATTAGATAAAC
>JAOXYD010026151.1:0-14367 GCA_028565735.1 Pinacopodium congolense | reverse complement strand
ATTTTTAAAAATCAATCAAAAATCATTTTCAAGTGTTTAAGCCAAAGTGTCACCTTTTTAGCCTTTTTCCAATTTTCAATCAATTTATTTGGATTTTTCCTAAAAAATTGTAATCCAAACAACCTAGTAATTAAGCAAACAATTCCCTGTGGGTTCGACACTCGGAGTTTTAAATTTTACTCCGCTTTATTACTTGTTTGATAGGTGCACTTGCCTTTCGTCACGTTGGTTTTCATATAATCTCATTTTGGTTTTCAAAGTAAAATTAGTTTAAAGAACACACATTTTTAATCATTCAACCAATGAACAACAATAGTTGTCAACGAGTTGGCATATTTCTAGGAGACACGAGATGCCACTAACCAATATTTTGGTTTGTGAAATCTTTGATGTTTAGGGTATTAACTTCATGGATCCAATACCTTCATCATACTTTAACTAATACATCTTAGAGGTTGTTGATTATATAAGTAAATGGTTTGAAGCAGTTTCTCTTCAAACTAACGATGCATAAGGTGTAGCTCGTTTTCTCATAAAGAATATAATCACTCAATTTGGGACACCTACAACCATTATAATTCATAGGGGAAAACATTTCTTTAATAAGAAATTCGAGCCCCTCGTATCCAAATATGGTGTTACCTATAAGGTTGCTACACCTTACCATCCTCAAACTATTAATCAAGTTGAAATATCTAATCGAGAAATCAGAAGAATTTTAGAAAAGACTATTAGCCCTTCAAGGAAAGATTGGTCCATGAAGTTAGATGATGCATTGTGGGCATATCAAATTGCATATAAGATGCCTAGTGGGATGTCTCCTTATAAGTTGGTATATGATAAGGCTTGTCATTTGCATGTTAAGTTAGAACATCATGCCTATTAGGTTATCAATTCTCTAAATTTTGGCTCATAGAAGGTTGGAGAAGAAAGGCTTTTACAATTAAATGAGTTGGATGAGTTTCGTCTTGAAGCTTATGATAACTCTAATTTGTATAAAGAACGAGTCAAAAGATGGCATGGTAAGCATATCACTTAGATAGAATTCAAAGTTGGTGTATAATTAGAGATTGAAGTTGTTTCCAGGCAAGTTAAGGTCAAGTTGGATGAGCCCCTATGATGTGACCAAGATTTATCCATTTGAAACAATTGAAGTTAGCAATGGTCATTCATCTTTCAAGGTTAATGGGCAAAGAGTGAAGATGTTTCATTTTCTATGTTAAACATTGAGGACAATGTTTAGTTTAAGTGCTGGGGAGGGATTTATCATATTAATCTGTTTATTTATGAAAGTTTTGTTTGTTTTATAGTAATTTGATTTATCATCAATTTTATCATAGTTTATAAATTGTGGAAATTTGTTTTTGGTTTGAATCCTTTTTATTTTTTATGCTTTCATTTGAATTCAATTATTTTGACAATTTGAAATGTTATATGATCAATTATGACTATTAATGACTAAATTCCTTTAACTCATTTCATAATTTGGATGGCCAATACCTAATGATTAGAATGATATTTCACATATAAAATATAACTTTCTGAGTAATTTTGTAACTCCTTTTAAGGCACTTCTATCATTTATAGAGAAAGAAAAAGAACTGGAATTAACTCCAAAAAGAAAAAAATAATGACAATTAGTTAATTAGTTAAATAAGTAAGTAGAACTAATCCTCATATTTATAATCTTTTGTATGTGTAATTAAAAAAAGAAAAGAAAATAACAATTATATATGTATATAAGATTTAAAGTTATAAGTAGGATTAATAGTCGGTTGAGTTGTTGTGACATAGTTGAGTGACCGAGGGTTGTTCATAAGAAAATGTTCACCTTTGCATAAAAAGACTAAAGTGACCTCTCAACTAATCTACTTACAAATTTAATTAATTACATGATTAATTAATTTTTATTTTAAAGGATGTTGAAATATCGAAAAGTTGATGCATTAAACTCAGTTTATTTTCCTTTTACATGTGGAATTGATTTTAGATTAGGTTGAAGCTTGAAAAAGAATAAATTGATTTAAATGCATTTCCGATATGATATAATTCATAATCTTATAACATTTCTATGTGTTAATATTTTTTAAGGATTAACAAAGAATTTTCAATAATTGCGGTATTAATTTTGAATTAATTTTTCATATTTTTATATTCTATTATGAAATTGATGATGAATTAATTTTCTTGAGAACAAGCAAATGCTTAAGTGTGGGGGAATTGTTAGGGGTGGTCAATTTGATAGAGTTTAAATGTTTAATTTATTGAATTATGACCCCCTAATTAAGTGCTTAAATGTGAAATTTGTGTGGTATTATGTCTAATTTATAGGATGGAGCTTAAAGATGGAGATTGGAGCAAAAACTAGAAGCAAGTGCCTTATTTATGCTAAACCACTGTTGAAGGAGGGCTGTTAATAGAGACAAAATTTGATCATCAACGGCACCCTTTAACCTGCTGTTGTACATTGGTGCAGCCTGCCATTGAAGGATCAATCAACAATATCCACTCCAAATGTCCAAGTTTGCACTGTGGCGTGTCTCCACTTAATTTCCTCATCTTTTAACACATCTTAAAGGCTTCTACAGCTGTAAAAAAAAAAACATAATTAATGTAGAGAAGAAGGGGGAGAATAGATCTGTAAAAAGAAAGAGAGAATTCTTCTTCTCTCTCCATAGTTTTTCACTTAGTTCTTAGATTTAAACACTTTGTTTTACAAATTTGATAGCTTTAAAAGCTTTGAGCATATTAGTCCTCTCTAAAACCTCCATGCTTTGGAAACTAAAAATGTGAAGCAATAGCTCTTGTGTGGTCTCAGGTCCAAGCCTTTAGCTCTCACTTCTATAAGGATGCTAAATGGGAATGTATCATCAATTGGATCACTCTTCCAAACCACTTAAACTGTAAGGATCACAAGCTATTCAAGATAACATTCTACTACTGTATCTACATCATTTAGAAAGAAATGAATGTAAGAATCTTTAGAAATTCTAATATGTGTGTAAGGAAAACTTATAGCTTAGAACTTTATGCTGGAATATAAAAATGCTAACATTTGGCAAGGATTACTAAATGCTTCCCACTGTTTTAAAACATGTTCCAACATATGACTTACAAGATCTCTCATATCCTAGCTAAAGACTTGATTTATTGCTTCAATTATATTTCTTATTACTGGAACTGGTTGTTACTAGATTTTAAATCAGACAGAGAATTCAAAGTTGGAATCCTTTCTTTTGTTGTTTTCCTTAATAGTTATACCTAGAAACTTCCCATTTTCACTATAACTGGACTCTATCTACTTTATGGATGGCAAATTTCCCAAGAACTATCTGGTAATTCCCTATACATGTCACTTCCTTATTGAAAAAGTTTGTAATTGAAGTGCTACTTTTAAAGACTTGAATGAATAAATTGTTCATAAAAGAATGTTTTAATTGAGTTATATATATCGATCATAAAGGTTGCACTGACATTTTTGTGACTCCTTGTCGCCTTGACTCTCTAATTCAACTAATTTCATTTCAATTTCCAAAAAAAAAAATAATTTTAACAGATATAGACCAATGAAAAAAAAAGGTGATGAGAAGGAAAATGTTACATAATAATTTAGCACAATTAATGTTTTTCAATGCACATTGCATATAAAAGTAATTATAAGTTTTATTTTGAATAAGTGTTTTCTGTTAGGAAAAATAAAATCTTATTACTAACAAGTTCAAACACAAATAGAGGTTACACATAATACTATAAAGGGATAAAAATATTTTTAATTCTTTAACTTTATGCTTTTCTTATTTCAATATTTTAATTATTAAAAAATTTAATTCAATTACTAAATTATTAATTATTTATGTTAAGACATTTGTTAATGCCCTTGAAAAAAATCTTATATAATATAATAAAATCCTAATCGTTCATATAATTGTTGATGTATAGTAAAAATGATATGTGTCTTTAAAATATTTTTCATGTAGGATTTTCGTAGAAAAATAACGGAAGATTTGACATATAACAATAAAATAGTTAAGAAATCATAATTTCAAATCTTGGGTTACAAGTGGCAAATAATTTTCCATCATCGGTTATAGGTGAGAAAAAGTTTGAAATGAAAAAGAAAGTCGAAGAAATGTAAGAAAATAGGCAAAGAGAAATAAAATATTACATTAGAATTTTGCACAATAAAAAACGTTTTAACATCCTATAAATTGTGATTTTTATTGAAGACTTTTACGATAATCTAATTTATACTTAAGATACAAATTACAAATAAAAGTAATATAAGTATTACTTTTGAATAAGTAAAGTTTGTTAGGTAAAATTAAAATTTTATCAGGGGCAATCATATTTTTAGACCTTCAATGTTGAAAAATTTTACAATAAAGTCATATAAATTATGAGAATTTTGTTTTAGTCTTTTATAGATTTAGGGTACAATTAGTTGAGTTGTTAATTGTAATTTTTGTGTTAAAATTTGTGTATTTTTTTTAATTTTTATACTGTATTAGTACATTATTTTTATTAATTTTTGTACTTTTTTAATTTTTATATTTAAAAAATAAAAACTCAACTAAAAAAGGCCTTATGTTGCAAAACTGAAGTTGTAATAAGTGAAAAAAATGAAGTTGTAATAAAAGAAATTTGAGAATAGGTAAGCACCAAATTTTATCCCTTTACAGTCATTTTAATCTCCGTTTTGTTCCTTTCTTCCTAATCTTCTCTCCCTCTTTCTTACTTCTCTCTACCTCACCTAGTCATTTCATAGCTAGGACTGGGAAATCTTCCCAAGACCTAAGGAAGTGAAGAGGCCAATGAGTTGGAATGTGATACCTAAAACGAAGAAAGAAGCATTCAGTTGCATTATACTAGTTTCAATAATATACTATCTTATTAAGAGCTTTCCGAATATGCCAGTCCTCCCATACGCTCCTCTCCTGTATTGGATATGTCACTTAATACTCGATGTATTATCTACACTGGTTTTTCTGCCAAGATCTAGGCCTGCCCTATTGGCTTCCACCGAAGCCACTGATCCCCTCATTATTCATCTATGTACGCTAGTAACCTCCCAAATTAACTTTTCCCTCGCTACACAGCCATAGAGTACTGTGGAAAAAATTCTTATCTTCGTCTTATTCTGTTTTTTCTCTTCGTCATAAGGCTATTGACCTTTTTCCTGAATAATTTCCTCGTAAGTCTCATCTCGGGACTTAAAAGGGATATCATTTCATTCTATAAAGAATCCACTAAACATGGAATAAGGACTTATAAAGCATAATGATAACCTTGAGATTCCAAAATCAAGAATAGATCATTTGAAAATTTGTTAGAGAATACACAAATGTAAAAATCAAAAGTAATCTACCACACTGCTACAACTATTTTAGGGGGAGAGTTTAAGTGCAATAGACGTTGGAACCTTCTTTTTGTTACTATACAAGAGATTAGCATAGGTGAAATATAGAAATGGGAGAGAAAGGGACAGAAGATTACTAACAAAGGAGAGTTTATGTGTTCCTAAAAATTATTTCACAATTACAACATCATTTTTTGGTTAAAAGAAACTGATGGAAGTACTACATTGAAATGAAACATAGAAGTAAAGGATTGAAATAGAAATTCTTCGAGTAATAAGACTTTATTAGAAAATTTATCAAAATTGGAGGACAAAAATATGGTTGCCCTAATCTTATTAACAAGAGGAGGTATACATACAAGATGATATTATGTGCAGGAGTAGTTAAATAATAAAATTTTAAATAGGATAAATAATAATTCAAATAACATATGATATTAAAAATGTGATAATTCTATTTTTGTCTTTTTATTTGATTTTTAATTTAGTGCTTTAATTTTACTAATCATTTGATGTTAAGAATTTTGTCAATATCCTTAAAGAAAATTTTATGTAGTATTAAAGGAATTCTAAGTAGCAAAAAATAACGTTTTCGGATCAATTTTCCTGAAAAAAATAACAAAAGCTTCTCACTAAAGTAATTAACAACACTAAAGGAATGAATCTAAAAATATACTAGTTAAAAGGCTAAAATAAGAAGTTAAATGAACACAGTTAGCAGTGCTCCCTACAATCATAACAGTTAGATTTGTTGCGAGTAGTAAAAGAAAGGGGCATGATTATGTGGTCGATATTTGACAATGGTCTATGATCATATCTAATATAATAATAATATTATAACAACAATAATAATAAATATATGTGGGCCTGCAGGTCATTGCCATTTAGTTTTCTTCTAAAGAAAGATTTGGTGACTTCACGCTTTGCACTTCTTACTTAAAGATAATATTTTCCTTGTTAGATTCAAATAACTATCAACGCCTATCTCTGCCCTTCCATCATTTTATCTTAATTAAAGTTTCTTTCCTCTTTCTTCATGTATTTATTTATGTCAAGAAGGCAATCTTTTTGCGCAGACTTTTAAATATGAAAGATGTTGTGAATTTGGGAGGCGATCTAATTGTGGAATGGAAGCAAAAACAACAAAAAAAAATTTTTGTTTGTTCGATTACCATCAATTTAATATCACAATATTCTGTTATAAGATTAAATCATAAATATAATAAAGAATAAATCTAAGCCTTGTTCACCCCAACATATTGTATCAATCTTTATGCTAGCCTACACACTTCGTTCCCATAATTTCATTCCTCTCAAAGTAAGCCTTTCAATTGTCTCTGTCTGCCAAGAGAAAGAGGGCAGTTAGGAATATAGCAATGGGTAGAGTGAGTAATGGGGTTAGCACAAGAGCTAGGGATAGATTGTTAAAGGGCGACAGGTAGGTAAGGTTCTAAGTCAAAAGCAGATTCTCGAGTAAAGGTCAACTAAAGGCATCTAGTTCCACACTTGAGCTAATAGAATTGAGAAATTCTTTCCTTATTTCAAAGCTTGACCCATATCTTCTTCTTATCGTACCCTAATGAAAAATTATTGTAGCCATACCGGCCTCTAGTAGTATTCAGAGATAAACTTCAGAGACACTCAACAATTGAGAGGAAAAAGTGAGAAGTACTTGCTTCTCTTATATTTCTTCCTTTATATAGAAAAATATAAGATGTTTTTTAATATTCAAATTAAATATAATTAAAATTAAAGTCTCACTTTAATTATAACTATTATTTAATCTTAATAAAACCAAAAGTAATATATTTGACCATGAAATTTCTAAAACCTAAAAATTAAATCCAATTTAATTAATTTTGCTCTCCTTAGTTGATCTATATGTGTGATCCATTAAGTTCCTAATATGTTAGCAATAATTATAAATTTTAATTTTAATTCATAATTATAATTAGATAAGTTAAAACTCCGTTTAATTTATCATAAATTCTCCAATTAAACAGTTTATAATCATATATCAAGATTGGCGCCTAGCATCATGTCATGACCACCAAAATATTAGAAATTTTAAAGTGGTTTTGACTTACACTTTTTTATATAATGCAATCCTTTCATCATAAAATGTTTGATTAGACATATAGTATGAAATTAGTGTCTTTTATATTTGAGGCTAATCATATCAGTCCTCTACTATTAGTAATTGAGTTTATTAATGACATTTGAAAACTCTTTTCAAAGTGCTATTTCACCTTGGCTAAAGATTTCATAAATCAATACTAATCGAGAATAATAGAAGATTCTCTCTAATTACTTTAGGGTGACGAATCCTATATTGATTACTCAACTACCTCTAAGTAGTTCATGCTATATCTAATGACTACCGAATGAAGTATCCATGGTTAGAATAAATCATAAGCAGTATCAAAACATATCAATCCCTATGCAAGATAACCTTGGTAATGTCAGTCTAAGGATCACTTATACAATCATCATAATGAATATTTATATAGACCCACAAGTAATGTTCCATATGGAGTTCTCGTATCGGATCAATTCAACGAACTTGTTCTCTAACAGGCACTCATATGTTTGTTTTTTTATATCTTCATACTTTAGTTTATGAGATCGAATACTTCATTTATAAGGAAATACATAACTTTTGCTAGTCTTCCACTCTATTAATGTCTAGTCTTAGTAAAACAATGACTAGTAACAATTTATGGATAATATTTAATTACAACATGAATCTCATAATTATAATCTCCATAATAATTTCATTTGTAAAATATATTTATCCTATAGACTTTATGTTATAGATTAGTTAATTATATAATTATGTATAAAATAAACAATGGCTTTAATACAATATGTCACAAGTTTACAACCAATCGATAGGTTGCAGAGCACAAACCAATAATCTCCCATTTTCACTTAGCCAATCGCTTAAGTATCTCATATCATATCATCAATTTACAATTATTCTATTATTAGAATAATAACTTAGTGAGAGAATTCTACAAAATTTGCTTTAGTGATTTGTTGCTTAAACCTTAGAAACATTATCTCAATTATCACTATAATTAAGACGAATTGCCAAAATACGACCTTAAATTATTAATGAGACTTTAGTTCCTTTTGCATATCTAATAACTCTCATGTTCTAAAGTATATTATAATTTAAACAATGTAAATAATTAAACCTAATTCATTAAAAAACTTTAGGATTTAAGAAATCATTTCTACTAAATGAAAAATGTATTATTGCATGATTAGCAACCATTGCTACCTTGGAACATTTCTAATTCAACTAATATTATTCCAAGTAAATACACCTTAATTAGAACTTATTTATGTTTTTGTCAAACTAAAATTAAAGTCCTATAATATTGAACTTAAATATCAACTTATACATAGAATAATAGACATCATATATACATCATAAGTATTAGACATCTTAAATACCCAAAACCTTTAGCACATTATCTATGTTCTTATATTAAAAGAGGTAAGCAACTACTGTATCTATCTCTGTAGATTTTAATTCCTAGAATTTAAGTTGACACCTTTTCATATCCAATTAAGAGTTGTTTTTGGATCATAACACCTTCAACAATTGAAAATATGAATTATTATTCTTAATGCGTCATATGTCATTACATACTTCCACTAAAACTCACAACTATATTCAAGCAAACATTCTTTTAGATATGATAAATCCACAATCATTTTCAAAATAAACACTTTGAATTTTTCTCAAAAGTAAATCTATTCAACGTCTATCAAACTTTCAAGTAGATATCACATGCATTAGACAATGCAATTAGTTCCATTTGGATGTATTATTATGATATTTAAAACTTCATTTTACTCCCACTACTTATTTTGAGAACTATTCTCCTTCTAAGTACTCATTAAATTAACCTTTTTTCTTCAATAGGTCAGTAATATTATATCCAATTTTTGGATATCTCATAGCTTCCTATTATCGAGCGTAGTTCTAAACGTAATAGATAATATATGCTTTAACTAAGCGTCACATCTCGAAATTAACATTGAATCTTTTAGAGTCATATCATTCCGCATCTCATATGAAATCATGTTAATCAATTTGAATGGAACTATAGAAATTAAGTCATATTAAGGAATTACTACAATGAAATAAACATTGCATGATACAATATCATATTTTATAAAAGTACTTTTATATAAATCCATATTACTATGCAACTTAGTCATGAAGTTAATTAATAAAGAATCACATTCCCTATATATAACTAAGAAAATCGAAGTATAACTCATTACCTCAATCTTATTGAAATGACCCAACATTTTTAAAGCTTAATTTTTACTTAGATTAAACTACTTTCAACTTTTAAAATTTGAACTTAATATATCATTAAATGCATATGATTATATTGCATAAAATCAATAGTAAACTTAATGAAATATAAGTATTCATCCTTTCATGAATTATTCTCTCATCTCATACATTATATATATCATCTATAACAACTTAATACCATAATCATCCATTCACTAAAGGTTCATTTGGTCATCCATCAAACCAATGAGTTTTGTAAGTTCCACATGATTAACAATGAAAAGGATACATAGACCCTTGTATGCAACTTTATGATTTTCTTTGTACTAATTTAACTAACATGGCATAAAAGGATACTCTTGGTTATCCTACTTTTTACTCTTGCCACTCTTAATCCATACAAACAAACTATTTACAATTCATATACTAACTACTTTTTCTCAGCAATATATTTCTTATCGTACCTTGAACATTATAATAATTTTGAATCCAAATTTAGTAACATAAGAATAAATTCAAATTGTACATATGATCTCTATTATATCAGTTATTGGTAAGAAAAATTCATGTAACTATTTTCTTATAATGGCATTTATATCATATATTAGGAAATGCCCTTAATTATAGTCTTTATTTATGTTTTTTAGTAAGCTAGAATAAATGCAACAATGCCTTCAAGGTACAATACCTATTAGCTCTACTTTAAGCAACTATTTGCATTATCCTAAATTAATCTATTAGGAAAATATTTCAAAAACAAAAATAATTTGAATGCATCAAATAGGTGACCTAAATCAAGGACAAAGTAATAACTATCAAACCTAGCCAATTTTAAAGCAACCTGCAAAATTGATCTTGAACAAATAATAAAATAGCTTGAAAATTACAATAAAGACTTAAAAAAAACTCTTAAGTTCTTAAAAAATAAAAATCAAGAAATATACTACAGTAAAATGGTTATAATAAGTGAAAATCGAGATGAACATAGGTTAACCCAAATCATAGATAGTTTTGGCGTTAATAGAAGCTTTAGCCTTAAAAAACAAGATAAGCTTTTTAAAATTCAAGAAATTGTTCAATCAAACTTCTAGGCAATTAATCAAACTAATAAAAAAAATTTCACATGCCCAGAAATAGATTAAATTGATGAATGATGAGATTGAACTAAAGCCAATGAAAATTTTTTATAGTTTTGATGAGTAGAGATTCGAAAGCTTGAAACATACGAATTTATCACTTAAAAAATCAAAAGAAAGCTCAATAGTTGACATCTACATCTAAACTAACTGAAAAAAAATAATTTTGTTGCACTAACAATAGATTTAGAACATGAAAATCAAAGTAAGATGAAGTTAGTGCAGAAATAGAGAGAGTTTGAGTGTTTATAGGATTTGAATTGTAAAATTCTTTTCAGAACATCAAGAAGACATTAGAAATAAGAATTCGCCATTTGGGATCAAAATACCGTTGAAAAGCAATAATAGAAACTAGCCATTACATTTTTAGAGACCAATATGGTAGTACCTGGGGACATACGGTACATTGCTACCCACTATATACCTCTTTAGGAACTAGGGGTAATACAACACCCTACATCCCGCTGTGTAGCTCCTGCTGACCCACCGTATAGCTCTAAAAAACATGAATTGTAGTTTAATTCAATTCTAAACCTTTCTAAACAAATTCTTAATATTAATCAAGACTTTAAACAAGTTTTAAAACATAATTGAAGGCTCTTTGGATTATCAAAATATTTCAATTAACATAAACTTTTGAATTGCCTTGATTATAAAAACTTTCATTTTCAAACATCTTTAAAATTATTTCAAGCATCTTATAAGAAAAATTCATATCACAACTATATTCAACAAGATTTAAACATATATAAATAATTCAATTAACTTAAAATCATCAAGAAGTATACACCAATACAATTCATCACCATACTTCTTGATTATACAACATTTAACCTATATGTCATTCTATTCCAATACCCTAATCAAATTTAATTAATCACTAAAACCACAATTCAAATCCTATATGAAAATTTTCATTCAAATATGATACGAAAATGTGAGAGCCCTTTCAAGCATTGATAAAGATCAACTTTAGGAAACTTATATTAGACACTTTCCTAAACCTATCTAAACTTGATCTTTTTATCTTGCTCTTCACTCTTAATCATCTAATCTTGATCAACCAATCATTGAGCTCTTCTACCTTACCCTTTAAAAACATGTTTTTGCACTTTTAATATTTACCTATATTCTTAATTACACATCAAAACTCAAACATTAGTAATAAACATGTTTTATCATCATCAAAACACATGATTAGAACCTCCTCGATTTAACAATTTCTCCCTTTTTGGTGATGACAAAACATGCGATATTAAGAGCATATAAAACACATATGCAACACATTTCACTTAATAATTTATCATACATGAAATGATATGTCTTAAAACTTATATTCAAACTTAATATCATACATCTTTCTCCCCATTTATGAAATCAACCAAAAGATTACCAATTGTAAATAACTCTTTAAACTTACTTCCCCTTAATTAATGAATCTTAAAAAGAAATACCAATTGTATATATGCTCCCCCTAAATGAATTCAATTTTGCATTATGGATATTTATGCATGTAAAAGCGATAAGATAAACAAAATCCATTATAAATTACATATTATGTATCGTTATGCTTTAATAATGCATATTATGAACAAAATGCATCAAAAAAAAATATTATCACTATTTATGCTCCAAAGACACGCATTATAGAACTTTGCACAAAAAAACACATGTTATGCACCTTTGTAGACCAAGAGTACATATTATGTAAACTTCACATCAAAAGTATACATTTATGCATATTCTACTATAAATCTACATATTTTACAAATTTCACCTGAAAAAAATTTTCATGCACATTTGAACTGAAGAATTATAATATGCCTAAAAATTACATAATTTGCATATTATGGTTATTGTGCATCTACATCTTACATTTGACATAGTTTATCATGTTATTCTTAAAAGCAAAAACATAAGCATGAATATGATTAAAAGAAAATTGATTTTCTTACATCAAACAACTAATTTCATGTTAAAGCAATTGAAATATGTGAAAGATGTAATCCGCCTAAATTTATATATTTGAAAACATTTAATCACATAAAGGGAAAGCATGTATTTTAAAGCTTCTTAAAAAATATGCATAATTTCAAAAGTGATGGCAATTGAAAGAAATGATACCATTTGTAAATCTTCACACCAATTGTAATAATATGATGCCAATTGATACCAAATTTAAGAAGATGATATCAATTGAAGGTTGAAAGACATGATACCAATTGTAAAAATCATTTTTTGTAATACCAATTAAAAACATAAATTGAAGATAACATTCTTTCTAAAATAATATAAGGACTCATTTTCCAAAACTTGAAAAAATCCATTTTAAAATATGTGCAATGCATCATTTTCTAAACAATTCAATTTCTAGAATCAATATAATGCACTAATTTAAAAAATCATGCAATAATTTCAATAAAATATATTAATTTCAAATGCAATGACATTAGTGTTAAAAATGAAATGGTTTCTACTAAACACATGAATATATTTTGCAATTCAAAATTAATAACTAAGGATAATTTTTTTAATTAAGAACAAACATATAAAAATCATTTCAAGCTGTATACTATCAAATAAGAACATAGAAGTACCTCTTTTTCCATTACCTTTTGATACAAAATCCTTTAATTGTCACTTGGTTCAATAATTATGCTTCGATCAGCTCAAGTGAGGCTTTCGGGCAATGCTTCCACTTCCACAAAATATTTGGAGATATGATAAGTGTGTTTCCATACTATATTTCTAGGTTGTTTTAGGTGTTTTAAGTATTATTTATGTGTTTTAAAATTAGTTAGTATGAAAATTTACATCCCTTTTCATTATCTTTTAGGTGTTGTTTTTTTTTTTTGATATTTTTTAGTGTTTAAGGGGAAAAATATGAACTTATTTTAAGGCTGGGTTGATGCTCTTTGATGTTTGAAATTGTAGGTAATGAATGAGACTCGAAATCAGCATTAGTTTTCGTACTGCAATTTCAGTTATGCATTAGATGCCATTATGGAGCTTAGATTGCAATGCAATTTCTTAGGGTGCTATAAGACCATGGAGCCTACATATCAAATTTCAAGTCAATATCAGGTCTGTAGATGAAGATAGAATGAAAATACCAAGCAAAGTTCAAAGTTAGAAAAAACTAAATTTGGTAGGGTGAGGTGGCAAAACGTGTAGGGACATGTTTTATGAATTTTTGAGATTACAAGGGTCTGGGGAATTAACCTAGCATCCACATTCTGACCTTAGAAGAGATCCAAGATAGAAAATAAGGTTTTTATAAAGAGAAGAAAGGCGAAGAACACAATTTTGGAGAGGAGACAAAAGATTCAACAAGTGCTATCTAGATTTTCCAAAAAAGGGGCTTCAATCTACACCATTAGTTTTCTCTTGTCCTTTACCTTCCTTTTGATGTATAATCTGAATATTATTTGTTTGAATATGATTATGGATTACTTAATCTAGTTTAAGGATTGTTCTTGAATTATTTATCTAACTTTACTCTTATTGATTTAATGCATAGTTGTTTGTGTTGATTGTTAAGCTTATAATCACTT
>JAOXYD010026141.1:0-14367 GCA_028565735.1 Pinacopodium congolense | reverse complement strand
GAAACTAGTACAAGTCATGAAGAAAATATCATTGGTGAAGAGGAAAAGCTCTTTATTAATTCCAAGGAGAGTAGAATGGAGGCTTGTGATGAGATTAATAAGGACGAGCCAAGTTAATTGATAAGGATGAGCAAAGTTAAGTAACATGTGAGTGCATTTATTTTTAGGTGTTACTACTTTTATTCCTAGGTCAAAAGTTGTAATTCTTAACCTTCTTCCGTTGTACTTTATTAAGGGCAAGAGCTTTGCATTATATCTTTTCAAATTTACGATTTGTGATGATTTTCAACCCTTACTTACAGGTGTAAGGATCTTTGGAAAGTTAACTTTCTTAAATAATAAAAATGAGATAAATCAATTAGATGGTGATCTAAATATTCGATTAAAAATTTCATAAATTTAAGGACCAAATAAAGATCTTAAAGAAATGCTTGTTGGGAGGCAACCCAACCATGGATTAAGTTCTTTTGTTTTAATTTGATGTGCTTTAGGTTTAAGTTTAATCCAGAGTGCTTTTTGGGTGTGCTTTTAAGTTGCTTTTAGCCTTCTAATGTGTTTCTTCTATTTTCTTTTATTTTGGTCTTATAAAGCCTCTTTTGGGAATCCTTAATGCAAGCCTATGTGTTTTTTTAGTTTTATTTAGTGTGTTTTTAAGGTCTTTTGTGAAGTTTTAATTTGTTCCTATTTATTTAAATTCTTTTACTTTTGTAAAGTGTTAAATCTTTTAATTATGTGTGTTTTAATTTTCTTTTCTGTGTTCTCTTTGATGTTTAAGCGTGTTTCTTTTTTCAATTTTGTGTGAGCTTTCAGTTTAATTTAGTGTTTTAGTTCTTTTAAAATTTTAAGATTTTAAGTCTTTTCTTTTCTAGTTAAGTCTTTGTTTTATTTGTCTTTTAATCCTCTTTTAATTTAATTTCAATTTGTTTCAATGTGTTTTAACCTTGATCCATGTTCAGTTTGTGTGTTTAATCCATTTTGAATGATTTGGACTTCATTGGGGATTGATTTGGTGAGTTTGGTTTGATTTTCAATCTTTGAATTGAATTCCAAAAAGTAAAACAGTGGGAGTAAATAACATCGCATTTAACTCTCTAACCCTACATTTCACTCCTTTTTGGGGACTTAAACAAGACCACTTAAGCAGTGTAGTTTAATTCCCTAGATACCACCATTTATCTCCCTATTTCGTGCATAAACGATGTAGTTTTGGGTTAGTATTCTTCCTCCTCACTAGACCCCCTCTCTTTTGACTACTTTCTCCCCTTTTTCCTCGAAATCTTGATTTTTTACTCATTTCTTGTCCAAATCTTGTGATCCTGGTGTCTATTTGTCGTATTTTATGTCTAGAACACGAATTTACTATCAAATCACTCAAAATTTTGCTAGAATATCTAAATCATTTTCTACATCTTGTTAGGCATTAGTTTTAATGTTTTTTTATATGAATTTAATCCAATTTTAAGCTATATTGCTCCTAATTCACTGCTAAGTTGTTTAATTATGTTTATAAAGGCTTAACATTATAGATGGAGCCTAAAACTTGAAGAAAATATGAGATTATGTAGAAAACATTATGAAATCAAGACTAAAACCATGACCTCAGTCAGCACGTTGTTATGTTTCCCAGGCTACCATATTACTCTCGAAGGAAGGGACCATTACAACGCTTTCATAGCCTACCGTATTACTCCTCTGAAGCATCGTTTAGGTACAAATTAATGAGTTTCTAGCTGGATCTTCAATATTATTGACTACAACTTGCACAAGTTGCTTCCCACTTGTATCTGACATATAAATGGAGGTTTGGAAGCCAAAAAAAACAAGGATAGACAAAGAGAAACATGTTTTTGAGATCAAACTTCAAATTCTATCAAAGTTTAGGGCTCCTAACTAGTGTTCTTCTTCTTTTCTGATTTTCTTTGTAGATTTAAGTTTTTTTTATAGATTGTAAAGGCCCAGTCACGTGTCTTAAACCAAAAAGCGTGTTTGTAGCTCCATTTGGTGCATTCTAAACCTATATTTTGTATTGAAATCCACTCTTGGGCTTATATATTCAAGAACATGAGTTATATGCATGATATCTTTTCTATCTTAATTCAAATGAGTGATTGAACATGACTATGGTTGAGGAATGGTCCTTTGATGATCTGAATACATGCTTAAATGTGATTAAGGATTGTCTTTTACTTATTTGAATGCTTAAAGTTTGTCTTGAATGTATTGTGTAAGATTAAGAAGGCAAATAGAGAAATAAGAGGACTAATCTCTTAATCCATTGGAAAATCAATAAGCAACTTGATTTTCATCATTACAGGACCAATGATTGGTTAATCTAGGGGGTATTAATATGAGAATATGAATTTTTAGATTAAGCTTCTTGCATGTTAAGCCTTCTTTTGGTTGATTTAATAGTGGACCAAACCTTAAACTTCAAAAGTAAGAGAAAAGACATTGATTTGATCATAGCTATCTCGAATTAGTGAAGTTGCTCTAGGACAAGTCCCTTAATCCTTAATTAATCCATTTAGATCATTGAAAACAATTTCGTTGACTGTTTAATCCATTAAACAGCCTCAAAATTTAAAGTTATTCTTATTTCCAAAGTTTAAAGCCCTTTAGTATAGTTTGGTAAATTTAGTTAAATTAATCACTAAGATTGGTTTCTTTAGATAATTGTGAGCCATTTTCCTTACTCTTAGTTATAAGTGATCTTCGTAGGATGATAGTTTGAGTCTAAATTACTCACTTTATTACTTGTGATCGGTAAACTTGCCAATTAGTTGGTTTTGATTTTGTTTTAAGAAAAAGAGCTTCAATTGTTAAATTTGGTAATTAATTTGGTTAATTTGATCTTAATAGAAACCAATGCACCACATCTATTCAGATCCTTATTCACCACTAAAGGTATTTTCTCATTTTTCTTGAGTTTTAGTGCCCCAATTCCTTAGTTTTTGTAACATTGTGTTAGAAATTGCATACGCTTTCTAATGGTATCAAGTTTGTGATCTAATTTCATCATCAAAATTTAAGGACTTTTCTAATGAATTAAATATTCATGATATTTTTCTACAAATTTTTTTAAAATTTCTTAGTGTTTTCTAACTTGTGTTACCATGAATTGTTGAACTATTTTAGCTTAGATGGCACCTAGGCATTCTACCCAAACCTTTAGCTCTAAATCAAGGCCAGAGTTTGATAACTCTCGTTTTACCAGTCAAGAGAACTCTGATTAGTTTGAGGTATGACATAAAAATGAATTCATTGTCGAGAGGTCTATTAAAGTTGATGTGGAGGTCAAATTCCAAGTTTCACCTCTTTTCTAAACTCTCCAGTGGCTCCTAATACTCACCTTAATGGGCCCATATTATTCATTATTTGTGAAGGAGTTCTTCTCTAACATAAAAGAAAGAATGCCTCCAATCTTTATGATATTTGCTCTTCGGTTATAGGTGCCCTAGTTATTATCACTCATTCTTTCCTTACCTTATTTTTAGGGGTGCTAGATGTTTGTGAGATTTATAGTAATAGGATGGATTGAGTGCGAGGTGATTCGGTTCTTTCATATCCCTCTTTCTCTATTGATACAGCACAAGGTCGTTTAGGATTGGTTAGCCCACTTGAAAAGAGAGGGTATCCTACTAATCAGTTATCTATTAGAGATCAAATAGTTATAGCTATATTTAGTGCCAATGTGTCTTAATGGGATTAGATTTTATAATACCTATGTTATGTATAAATTATTTCATGGATTAGGAGTAATAAAAGGATTTCCTTTAGCCATTTTTATTTTACAATGTATGAAGAATGTCATCAGATTTACTCGCCAGACAAAGATCTTCTATTTTCCATGTTTACTTAGAGAATCTTTGAGGTAGCATGAGTTTCTTTTGCTAGTGAGGTAGTTGAACATCTAACCAACTCCATTTCTCAATCACTTCTTAAGCTTTGGTCATATTATCGAGTTATTGAGGAGTAGAGGAACACCACTTTTAGACAATTATAAGCATGTGAGTGTATTGATGATGATGATATTCTAGCTCTCCTACCCCTATTCTAGCTCTTGAGGATGGTATAGGAGAGGCTTCCTCTAAGATCACTCAGAGTGTGCATAGGCCACCATTATATGATCATACTCAAGCCTATGTCCCTCATACTCCTTCTTTTATGCCTTCTTATGATGTGCAAGCCATTCTTCTGAGACTTGAGAGCTGACTAATGCATATAGAGCAAACAGTAGCAAGTATTGACTAACTACTAGCAAGGATTTAGGCACATTAGTAGGTAAATGATCAGAGTCCTAATTTTTAGTTGTTTTTGCTTAAATATTTTGTCCATAGACATGTGCTTTTGTTGTTTGTTTTAGTGCTTGTTTTCAATTGTGTTTCCATTTCTTTAATTGTAGTTTGGCTATTTCTTATGGATTATGGGTTCTTTGGTTGTATTTAGACTTTATTGATGTACTTCGATGACTTATATTTTTATATATAAAGCATGGCTTCGTTCATTTTGACTCTGTATTTTCATTTTTCTTTTATCATTTTCAATGGCAAGCTAATAGTAAATTTCAATGTTCACTTCAACGGAGCATTAAGACATGTTCTCATTTTATTTTAGGGGCTTTCCTTTCCTTTATATCTCATTTTGTGCTTTCAAATGGATTTTATGAACATCGAGGACAATGTTCAATTTAAGTATGGGGGAGCGAATGGTTGTTTCACACTTGTGTTTAATTTTCCACAAGTTTATCATTTTATCACTTTTTTCAAGATAATTTATAATTGGTGGAAATTTTTTTGATTTTGACACATATCATTGGCATTTTCCTTTTGATTTTGGTTATTTTTTATGAATTCGGATGATATAATCTTAATTAATTATTTTTATTAACATTTAAGTTTAGTTTCTTCATATTTTGGATAATGAATATCTAGTGATCATGATGATTTTTCAAGTAAAAAATGTATACTTTCAAAGTGATTTGGATCTTCTTTTAGACATTTTCATATCTTTTATTAAAATTAATTTCAAAATAAAAAATAGAAAGAGAAAAATGAAAGAAAAAGTGCTTAAAAGTTTAAAAGTGAGAAAGTTTTTATTCACTCCTTTAGCTTTAAACCAATTGGTTTAAATTAAAGAGTGGTGTTAGTGGCCAGTTGATGTGAAGTGACTCAATTGAGTAATTCAGGATGTTGACGAAAAAATGATCATCTTTACGTAAAAAGATTAAATAACCTCTCATCCAAGCCATAAAAGCTCACACTACTGTTTCATAATTACGCTTAATGTTTAAATGGTGTGATTCTAGTTAAAAGATGATTGATTTTGCTTTGGGAATGTTCCTTTTATAACTAAAAATGACTTGTATGATTTGGATTAAAGTTTGAAAGCATATGAGGTTGTCTTAAGTTGTTTGTTAATTTACATACGTGATTAATCATATAACATCTTAAGGATTTGTTTGATGATTGGATGTTTAAGGAAAGGTTTCAATGATATAGTTTGATGGATTGTTTATTTTTTAAGAGTTATTTGTTGTTTGAAATTGATGATAGATTGATTTGCTTGAGGACAAGTAAATACTTAAGTGTGGAAGAGTTAATAGGGGTTCATTTCATATGATTTTCCTTGATATTTTGATGTTGATTCACCCCTATTTTGATGTTAAATTGTTTGATTTATATCTTAGTATTGAACCAAGGATGGTTCCATCTTATTTTGGTAATGACAAAACAAATTATACTACTAATTCTTGTAATTTTTAATTATTTTGAAAGATAGGTTAGTCAAAGCTTAAGTTTAATCATTCAAAAAGTCTCGAAGCTAGAAATAAAAAATCACATGAAAACTCAAGTTTGAAGAAGAAGTTTAGAATAAGTTTATTTCTGTTTAGTTTAGTATAATCTTTATTTGAATTTATTTTGGTATTTTTAAGAGGCTTATAATTGATCATTTATGCATACCTATTTTACAATATACATATAGGTGCATGATCAAGCGGTTTATATGTTTGATTGTTTCCTCTTGATATTTGAATGCGTAAGTTAATTGATACTATACGACATTAGCTAATTAAGATAAATAATTAGGTTTAAAAAATGTCTTAAGTATTAGAGATATGTGTTCAACATATGAGTTTAAATATGTTTAAGGCTTATATTGAAATGTTTAAGATCTTTTATGTTCTAGTTGTTCATTTAGATGCTTAAATTTTGTTTTGATATAGGTCGATCGAATAAGCTATGTCGGTCCACCGAATGACTTGTGTCAGTAGACCAAACATAAGGCGAAGGCCTATCAGTCGACTGAACCATGACTGTCAGTCAACCGAATATTGGTAATACTGCGAATAAAAACATGGTTCACCAAATTATACAACGATAACATAATAAATCCTTGCTTTTACCCGTTGGACAATGGATATAAGACCATTTTACAATGAATAGATGACTTAGAATTCACTATAAATAGAGGATTCATATATGTATTATAGACAAAGTTTTTACGGGTGTTATATAGAGTTAATAAAAGCTTTTATTGGAGTTTATACGTGCTTGAAGGAGTGAAATATGTGAGATATTCAAGTTTTTTAATAAACCATCCAAGGGGTGTGTTTACAATTTATTATTTGTTTTTATGTGAGTTTTTTAGCATCATTTTTGCAATCATTCTCTATATAGTCTCTTTTATTCACCAAGTGAAATCAAGTGAAGTACATTCTTCATTGTATTGTTATCATGAAAAATTAAGAGGTTATTCTTGATCCTAGGAAAAGGAATTGAGTGAAAGGTTCTCCTTGAGCATATGAAAAAGGATTGTAAGTGAAACAGTGTAATCTTGTTAAAACTATGATAAGAACAAAATCTCAACAGTGGTATTAGGGACTTGAGGTAGGATTAAGAGGATAACTCCGAACTAGAATAAATCTAGTGTACTTTCTTCTCTGTTTTTTATTTTCTACACTTATATTATTTATTTGATTGCGTGAATGTGGATTACTGCTTAAGCTTCCGCATATATTTGTTCTTGATTTGTGAAGAATTTTTAAAGTCTAATTTACCCCCTCTTAGTTCCATGACAAACCTAACAATTGGTATCAAAGCGTAGGTCTCACACTAGATTAATTCCAATGAATTAGTAAGTAAAGATCTTATGGCACACAAGCTGCATAACTTTGCCTCCACTTCTTCTAGTCTTGAAGGAAAAAAAAAAACATAGAGCACCTTATTTTGATGGAAATAATTATTTGTATTAGAAAACTAAGATGAGACATTATTTAAGAAATTGAAGTATAGATTTTTGGCTTGTCGTTTCTAAAAAGATCACATTACCTTCAAAACTTGTAGGAAATGAGCTTGTGATTAAGGAAGATAATGAACTTTTATTTTGGGCTCTTAGCATATAAGAGATTAATATAATTTCAATGTGTGACACTAAATATGACATTTCCCATACATTAGAAATTACACATGAAGGCAAAAATCAAGGGAAATAAACAAAAATTAGCATGCTCACTCTGTCACATGATGAAAATGGTCTAGGTAAGACATTGAAATTCTATATCTTACCTAGACCGTTTTCATATGCTTGATTTAAAAATATTTTTAGTAGTTTAAATGGTCTAGGTAAGACCTATTCAAATGTTGAGCTTGCTAAGAAAATTCTAAGGTCTATACCGAAGTCTTGGAAGCCCAAGTTGACAGCAATTCAAGAAACAAAAGACATCAATGTCCTATCTCTCGATGAGTTTATTAGATTGCTAATTACACACGAGATGGTGTTGAAAGACACACAAGAAGAACAAACTGCACCTAAAAATAAGAATATCAAGTTTAAAGAAACAAAAAAGGAAGATAGTGAAAATAAATCATCATATGCAAGTGGTGAAGGAGAATCCATTGCACTCATTACGAGAGGCTTAAGGAAGCTCATATGAATGAAAGCTCCAATATACAAGAAAGAAGGTAAGTATTCTAAGAATATATTATCTAAAGTAACTTGTTTTAATTGTTTTGAAAAAGGAAATTTAAGGCCGCATTGCCTACATCTTCAAGAAGACTAAAAAGAAGAAAAGAAGGAAAGGAAGGAAAAGAAGAATTACAAGAAGAAAGCGCTAAAGGCAGGATGGTACGAGTCAAGAAATACAAAAAAATATGAGATAGAAAAATTTTGCTTCATAACCCACAATGAGGTAAGTGTCCCTCACATTTAGAATTTATAAAATATTTAGATAAGAAAAAGAAGAAACTACATGACAAAAATGAGGAATCCATGAAAATGATAATGAGCACAAATTAGAAAATGATAACCTTAGCAAAGACTTAAATTCAATCTAAAAGGATAACGATGATCTTTTGAATAAAATATGGCCTTAAAGAAGGAAGTTAAACCCCTTAAAGAATCATTATCAAAATTTACATAAGGTAAAGAAAAGTTAGAAACCATACTAAGTGTTTAAAAGATGGGCAATGACAAACATGGTTTGGGATATAATGGTGCATCATCTAGTAAAACTGTTTTTATAAAAGGCAAGAACTTGGAAGATTATAGTCCTAAGTTTGGTCTAAATGCATCACAAAGTAGAACTCAAATAAAGTATCATGCATACATCTATTCTAAAAAATCTAAAAGTCAAATGCATCGTCAAAAAACATTTAACCAACCAAGATAACCTTCTCGACAAAGGTTCTATCATGATTATAGGAAAATGTATATAGAATTTTGACTTCTTTATTTTGATCATATTGTGAAAGGTATTGACATATAAAATATTTTTGTTATGATTGATTGAGGAATGTCAATGTGTTATCAAATGGTCGTAAAAGATGCACTAACACTTGTGGACCTAAGATGATATGGGTACCAATGATTCGTTAAATTTCTATTTTGTATGTACCTTAAAGAATGAAAAGAATCCATTGTTGAGCCAAGTGAAAAATAACTCGATAAAGATATGATGAACAACAATTTAAAAGATTCCTTATTATTTTGAAATGTATATGGGTATGTGAAATATGGTTTATAAGTTATTTGAATTACTATGTGATTTTTTGGGTGGAATTGGAATTGTTTTCAACGTCTATGACTTTTTAGTTGACCGAATGGTTTCTTCAGTCAATCGACTATCAATTAAACGATCTTAAAAATGTCGTAACTTAACTGAACCCCCTCTTTTTATTTCTCTCTTTCTCTTCTTTCCCTTCTCTCTCTCTTCGTCTGCCATTACCGCCAACTCCTCAAGCTTCTCTGACGCTCTTCTAGCACCTTTGAGCCAACAAAACACCATAATTTAGCTTTTAAGGCCTTATGCGACCTCCTTCATCCCTCCTTTTCTTCTTAAAGAGCTCTCGTTGCATCTCCTCCTCATCTCTAAGTCCTTCCCTCTGTGCCTCCACCTCCAGCAGCTTCCTTTGTGCTCCTAGCTCTAACCTAAAGCCCTCTCCTCTTTAACTTCTATTATTCCTAGACTGCATTAATTTAGGGTTTTGAACTTGGGAATTTTACATGGAATTGAGAAATTAGCCTAATCTTCTTGTGCTTTCTTGCAATTAGAAGTATAATTAGGGGTTTTGGACATTCAATTGCATATTTATTCACTCAATTTGATTTTTTCAATTTCAAATTTTGTGATTAGGGTTTATACGTATTTCTAGTTAATTTTTATTATTCTCTTAAAATTGATCCTTTTAAACTTCAATTA
Organism: Pinacopodium congolense; assembly: GCA_028565735.1. Taxonomy (NCBI): domain Eukaryota; kingdom Viridiplantae; phylum Streptophyta; class Magnoliopsida; order Malpighiales; family Erythroxylaceae; genus Pinacopodium; species Pinacopodium congolense. The sequence goes on along the minus strand of JAOXYD010026141.1, from coordinate 4,670 downwards.
GGTGCTTATCTAAGTTTTTGTGAAGTCAAGTGCATTTGATATAACTTAATTTTGTTTTTCTCAATTTTCATATTTACAAATTAGTGTTTGTCTGAATTTCTTTTTAAATTATCTAGTTTTTCAGTAAAATTAAAGTGCTAGAAAGTCAATTAAATATCTATTTAAGATATTGAGTCAATCCATTTCACTAAATTATTTTAATTTCATAATTTTCCCAATTTGAGGATTTGTGTCTAAGATTTATGCAATTTGTAGGCCAATTAATTGATTTTCGCAAAATTAAGGAACTATTTCTCTAATTAAAAGTTTCTATTCAATAAAAATTTCTCTTTTAAGTAATCTCTCTGTTCTAAAGGGGTTTTTTCATTTTGTTAATTCTCTACCTAATTAGAAATTTTTTTCTTAAAATGCATAAATTCATTTGGTTTAATTTATTTTTGATTTAATGCTCTATAAATTTTAAGAAAATTGTTTTCACCATTTAAATGGATGTTTTAGTAAGTTTTTTAGGATGTTCAGAAGTTTTTAAATGTATTTTATACAATCTCAGATGTGCATAACATGCATATAAGAAATGGGTTAGGTTTTAAAATCCTTCACACTCTTTGTCATCGATGATCTTTCATGTCTATAGTTTGTGTTATTAACTCTAATAATTGGTGTTACTCATGCGCTTTATCAATTCCTAGAGTCCTTATAGGTATTTACTATCATTCTTCTATATCTACCTTTGTTTTTATCCTTACTCTCTTAGTTTGTCACTATAGCTAAGACTTGAGGTAGTAGTACCCCTAAGAGTAGGAGACCTCAAGTTAGTAGAGATAGTGACTACCTAAATGTTGATTCTGATCAATTCCAAAACTATGCCTTTAGGAAACTCTTAAAAAACTACTTTATTGCTCGTGGACATCTAGACTTCTTTAGATAAAATGGCCTTGTCCAGTTTCTTCTTGGTTAAGAGTGGGAAGGCCCACTCTTGCAATTGAAACTTGTCCTATGGCTGTAAAATTGTTTTATTGTAACCTTAGAGAAGTAAAAGAGAATGAGGAGTATATCATCTTACCTAAAGTAGAAATTGTCCTTATTTGTTTATCAAGAGACATTATAAATAACATTCTTGGCATTCCCATTTTGCCTGTGTTTTCTTACTATGGTTGTATGTCAAAGTTTGATGATACCCACTCTATGGCCAAGAGAGGTCAAAACATTTTTTAGTTACTGAGTGAGGAAAACATTTATGAAAAACCAAAGGATGTGGGAGTTATAAACACCATACCAAAATTCCATCATTTATTTATCAAATATAATTTTGTTTTTCTTCTAATGGTTATTACAATGACCTAGGTTATGATGATTTATGGTTTTGTCTACTCTAAAGCTTGGTGAGAAAATCCATTTGGGTGATTTCATCTTGTATAACATAAGTCACTTTTTCTGAGGCAAGAAAAGGGGCCAACACCTTCCTTATCCTTTGATTCTTAGTCTCATCTTCCACTATTTTCACATTCCTCCTATGGAAGATGATTTTGAGTCCTTATCCTTATTTGATCAAAATTCCATTAAGTGAATGGGTTTTTAAGTTGTTGGAGGTCACATGACTCGACCTCATCAGAGACGGCATTCTGCCAGTCTTGTTCCTCCTATTGATGATGATGTGGCTACTCTTGCTCCAACTTATCCTACTTCTGAACACTTTAGTGATGAAGGCACTTCTACTGGGCCAGCTTCTTTTGCACCTCCTGCTACTCCTTATGAAGTTGAGACTAAGATCACTTCCCTTAATTGTAAGGTTGATCATATGAAGAATCAGCTTGATGACCATTCCACCCTGGTTTGTAAGCATACTGCTATACTTTGTGAGCAGAATGCTTTACTTTATGAGTTTCCATCTTGGCCTCCTCCTCCCCCTCCTTCAGATCCTTAGAGGATCTTTTTATTTTGCTTGTTTTGTTTCGATGTACTATTGCTACTTTCAATGTATGACCCTTTTTTTATGAGATTTACCCCTTCGTATAAAGTTTTTTATTCTACCTTTGACTTTTGAAGTTGCCTTAATTTATTCTATATATTGCATATTTTAAAAATAGTTAGATGTGTATTATGTTTGGCATTGTGAGTATGCCCCTTTAAGTGATTCCAAAAAGGGGGAGAAGAATGTGATATTATGTTGCAATGAAAAATTGATATAATTATGTTAGGGGGAGTGGTTAATGCATAAATTGAGGGGGAGTGTATAAGAAATGTTTTATCTGATGATAGTTATGTTATGGTATTTACAAATTGCAAATATGATTTCAAATTGTTACTCCCTTGATTACGAAATATTTAGGGGGAGTTTATTTATTGTTTAATGCTCATTATGCATGTAATATCACGTGGTTTTGTCATCACTAAAAAAGAAGAGATTATTGAACCAAGGATAGTTCCACCTTATTTTAGTAATGATAAAACAAATTATACTAATAATATTTGTACTTTTAAGTATGATTAAAGACAGGTTGGACAAACCTCAAGTGTGATCATTTGAAGAGTCTCGAAATTGGAAATAGAAAATCATATGAAGACTCAAGTTTGAAGAAGAAGTTTAGAATAAGTTTATTTCTATTTTGTTTAGTATAATCTTTACTTGAATTTATTTTGGTATTTTTAAAGGGCTTATATTTGATCATTCATGCATGCCTATTTTAAAATATGCATATAGGAACATAATCAAGAGGTTTGTATGTTTGATTTTTTTCCTTTTGATATTTTAATATGTAAGTTAATTGATACTATATGACATTAGCTAATTAAGATAAATAATTATGATTAAAATAAATGTCTTAAGTATTGGAGATATGTGTTTAGCATCTAATGTGTTTAAGGATTATATCGAAATGTCTAAGATGTTTTATGTTCTGGTTGTTCATGTGGATACTTAAGTTTTATTTTGATATAGGTCAACTGAATGAGCTAGGTCGGTCGATCGAATGACTTTGGTTGGTCTATTGAACATGAGGTGAAGGCCTATCATTGGACTGAACTATGACTATCAGTCGACTGAATGTTACCAATATTACTGATAAAAACATGATTTAGCATATTACACAATGGTATCATAATAAATCCTTTGTTTTGCCAATTAATCAACGGATATAAGATCGTTATACAACAGATAGATGACTTAGAATTAAGTATAAATAGAGGAATTTTACATGTGTTATAGACAGAGTTTTTACAGGTATTACACAGAGTTAATAAGAGCTTTTATCAGAGTTATACATACTTGAATGAGTGAAATATGTGAGATATTCAAGTGTTTTGATAAGCCATCCAAAGGCATGTGTTTATATTTTATTATTTGTTTTTGCGTGAGTTTTTATCATCATTTTTGCATTCATTCTCTATATAACCTCTTTTATTCACTGAGTGAAATCAAGTAAAATACTTTTTTCATTCTATTGTTATCGTGAGAATTTAAGAGATTATTCTTAAACCTAGGAAAATTAATTAAGTGAAAGGTTCTCCTTTAGCCCGTGAAAAGGGATTGTAAGTGAAATGTTTATTCTTGTTGAAAATGCAATAAGAACAAAATCTTAACAATGGTGATTGGGACTGGAGGTAGGGGCAAGTGGATAGGTCCAAACCAGTAGAAATCAGGTGTACTTCTTTCATTTCTGTTCTTTATTTTTTCGCACTTATATTATTTGTTTATTTAGGTAAATTTGGATTATTTCTTAAGCTTTCGTGTACATTTGTTTTTTTATTTATGAAGGATTTTTAAAGTCTAATTCACCCCCTAGTGCCATAACAAACCTAACCCTTAGAATGTTTAATTTACAAGTTAACATCAAATTAAAGTGAAAATTTAAGAAAGTATGAAAATTGGAGTTAAAATGAGAGTCAAACATGGGTCCAATGCCAGCCCACGTTTAATCTCAGTGGACTCACATTTAAGTAAGGATTAGGAGTTAAACGTGGGAGATTAAATGGTGTCATTAAAGTGTTCTCCAAGTGCCATTTAAGTATCAATCGAGGCATTTCCAGCTAGTTCTTCAATTTAATTTGGCTACAACTTGTCCACTTGTTTCTCACTTGTGATTGAGACATATATGAAGCCTTAGAACCTGAATTCGTGCATGTAAAAATAGATTAAGAACTCAAAATTTTAGATTTGGCTTAGGGTTTCTTTATTTCTTTCTTTAGTCAGTTTCTTTTTTATTTTTCTTTTCCATCTTTGTTCATGCTATTTTCAAGTTATATTTGAGGATTCCATATTTAAGATTAGACCTTCTCATATTTTAAGCCTAATACCTATTAATTGATGAAATAACCAAAGATTAATTAAGGATGGTTAGAGATAAGGCATGATCTTAACTATAACAATGTCTTGATTAAGTGAAGACCCTAGATTAAGCATTTGAATCCATTTAATTACTTAGTTAAACCATTTAAATCCTAAGCCTTAGTAAAGTTATTCAATCAGGTAATCCTTAATTAATTTGGAATTCTGATAGGGGTCAAAATTGATATGATTTTGATAGTGAATTTGATGCATTATGACCCCTATAATGTGTCTAAATGTATAATTTATGTCCCATAATGTTTGATTTACAGTTTGGAGCTTAAAAGATCAAGATTGGAGCCAAAAATATCAAAAACATGTCATTTGTCTGAGGAACAACGGCACC
>JAOXYD010026131.1:0-14367 GCA_028565735.1 Pinacopodium congolense | reverse complement strand
GTTTTAGCTTGAACATTGAACAAATTGTTGCTAAATCTGCAGTTGTGTTCATTTTCTTGTGCAAAAGGAATCCAATTGCTGAAACAGGATGGCATCCCTAGAAGAGAATGATACACCAATTGGAATAAAAGTAGAACGTGATTCCAGTTTCTTAAAATTTAAATATGAAGAATAATCGACTATGCTCAAACACGTAACGAATGGCTTATCCTGGTCACAGCTTTTATTCAGTTGTTCTAATTACAGGCAAGAAAATTCAAGAATAAGCTCATAAAAAGTGGAAGTGAAACAGCTGAAGAAATTTTCAGTTTCCAAGTGTGTATGTTTGTGTGCTCTGAGATGACATGGAAAGACAGAGTACCTTACCTCTACTTCCTTTTCTTGGCTACTATAAGCCCAACAAAATTTGCAACCTTTGAGCTTGATTTCAAGATTGGAACAGCGACCCGCTTCCTTCTACTCTGAAAACACGAAACATAATCAGACTTTTCATTATCTTCAATATAACCACAAAATTATCAAATAAAAAGCAAGCAAGCAAGCTTTAATTATCAATATCCTCTCGAAAATCAGCTCTTGCTAGAATCACCGACTATTTTATGTTTACATATCATCTGTATCAATAACTAATTTCCCAGGTTGAAGCAGGTAAAATTTTCTCAAGGCTGACAGAAATTCCAAAAATAACAAGAGGGAAATAACTCAAATGGAATCATGAATGCTCAGAACAGACTCTTCCCTCCTAACCCAGAATTGGGCTTAAAGAAAGCGGTGCTCGTCCATCAATCATAAAATCCAAAACCAAATACACAGAATGGAAGTGATTTAAGATTGTAAAATTGAAAGAGAACTTTACAAGTGTTGGAATTATCATAAATGTTCCAAAAGCTGGTGAACTGGAATCCACTGCCACTCTTATTAAATATATACAACGTAATAAAGCACCTATAGTTGCACATATGGCAGTTAGAAATTGACGCGCCTTAGACCTTTTCCCTCTCTTTTGTCTTCTATTTATTTACCAAACTGAAAGGGACGAGTGCCAGATACCACGTCAGGGATAAGCATGAATCGCGATGGCTTTTGTATTCTTTTATGACATTGTATGAAACCAAACCGTATCAGATGAATCAACTCATAAAAAATTGAGAAGTTATTCAAGTCAGTCCCAACGTTGGAACTTATCAGCATATAAATTGTTCGTTCATTCACCCTCCAATCCATAGAAATGTTAAGGCCGTTTGATCGAGCTTTTGGTTATGGATATTATATTTTTATATTGAATTTTGTATATTTTTATAAATTTTTGTATTATCTGTCTTGATTTCTATGTTATATTAGATTTTTTTTTTCTATTTTTGTAATACTCTTTATTGATTTTTGTGTTTAGAAAATCCGAAAACTAAATCCGAAAATTGAAACCGAACCAAACGGACCCTAATTTTACATTTTTTTGGACGACCTTTTTAGTAGTTTATTCGAACTGATTTCTTTTTTAATTAAACTAAATACAATAATTGGGGACGTTTGTTATTTTTTTATTTTTATTTTTTTATATTTATATTTATATTAATTTTTTATGTTAGTGTGTTATTTTTTTTTATTTGTATCCTATTTTTATTAATTTTTATATTAAAAAAACAGAAACTCAAAATAAAACGTGTTTTAATAAAGACAGTCCTGAAGAAAAGTGTCTTAACAGTGCTCTTAAATGTTTTAGATATTTAATTTGATATAGTTTCTAGAAATTGAGCCAAATAACAAGAAGAAATCTCAATGATTAACCAACATAACATAAAGAGAATAGAGAAGTAGATAAAGAGTATTTCATTTGATGCAATATCTAGAAACTGAGCCAAATAACAAAAGAAATTGAGTCAAATAATTAATCAAGATAACATAAAGAGAATGTAGAAAAAGATATCAAATACATTTTATTGCAGGCTTATGTCTATTTTCAAAACCTCCTTTACCGCTTCGAACCACTATCCTTCTCCTTTTATGCATGAAGACAAGCTCCTCCAAATAATTCACTCCAAAAGCCGATGGCTACCTGTGAAGAGTTCCATTCAATCTTTATGTCAATTAAAACAACAAAGTATAGCAATAAACATCAATGACAACGTCAACAACATTGATAAAACTAAGGATTTTTTTGGTTTGTTTTACTTATATTTTTAGTTTTAAATTTTTATTTTTAAATTCAATAAAAATGTGATTGATTGAGTTTTTTTATTTCTATCATTTTGTTTGATTTCTTCTTCATAACTTATGAAAATCGTAAAACCTAGTTTTGGTTTAATGTTTTTATTTTCTTCATTATCTAATTTTATTACTAAATAAATAATATTACTTAATTATTTAATATTAATTAGGGATATTAATTATGATTAATATTATTTATTTATTCAATTTATTTTAGTTTATTTTTAAAATTAACTAAAATTTTACATTTAAAATAATTTGATAATTATTTGATAAATATATCTTCAATTTAAAATATCTTGAAAATATATAATCCACAGTTCCAATTTTTGTTATCTATAAATAATTAATTATTTTGAAATTAATATATGTTTTAAAAAACAAATATTTGTTTAAAAATAAAATATTGGAAACCTTTAATTATTTAATAATATTTTTAATAAAATATAGCAATTTCTTATTTATTAATAAAAATATACCATTTTAACATTGATTTATAAGACTAACTTAGTTATTATTTTAATATTTTTCAGTATTAAACTATAATTATATTAATATCAATAACCAATTTTTTAAAAAAATATAAATAAAACTTGAAAACCATAAAAAATTTAAAATTAAAATTAATTGATCTTAACTTTTCACTACTATTTCAAGAAAAATTATAGAAAGAGATAATTACAAATTTCTCAATAATATCTCGTTAGAAATTTCAGTAACTAGAAGATGTCATATTTAAGTCTCTTTTCCTCATTTTTAACTGTTTAAAACAACATTAAGCATTAAATACTTAGGTACTAAATTTATTTGGTCAAGTTTTACTATACAAAAGGAAATAAAATGCACAACTTGGTTATCAAGGAAGCTATAACTGACTAAGTTTCCTCAAATAACATAAAACATTTAGAATTTTTTTCCCAAATTTGTAGCCAACTTTAATAAATTTTAAATTCTTTCAAAACATATTTTCAAATTTTGATTAAAAACATTTTTCCCCATTTATGGAAAAGTTTGAAAAGATTTTGCATAAAATGCATCTCTAATAATACTTTTTCAATTTGTGAAAAAAAGTGGTAAAATCTTTGAACCCCTTTTTTTTTATATAAAGGTACATGAAAATTTACAACATAAATCTTCTGTTACAGTTCTTTATCTCTTATGAGAATCATATGGCAATTCCAAATTATTTAACGATATAATTTCTTACATAAATCACATAATCAATTTAATTCATAGTAATTTTAATTGAAAAATACTATAATTATTTACTTTATTGTTATTTTACAAAACAACACTTTTATACAATATAATATGGATAAGAAGTAAATAGGCAAAAACCTAAATTTAATTTAATTCACAAGTGTAAAAAACAAAATGAACAAGTCAATTATATATATATATGCATGCTAACATATATACATGATATAATATCATACTAATAAGAACTTATCTATAATGTTCATCCACTCAACATAGCCAATAAATGTTTTGGATATCAATCTCTTAATTAACGAATTTGCTATCATCATATCAGTATCAATATACTTAATTGACATTTTCTGTTTTTGTAATTTTTCTTTAATAAACAAGTACTTTAAATCCATATATTTCACATCATTTGAATACTCATCATTTTTAGAGAAGAAAATAACTGCATAATTATCATAATAAATTCTTAACGATCTATCTATATTATTGACAATACCAAGACCTAAAACAAAGTTTGGCAACCACAATATATAAATAATGCTTGAATCATGCCATAAACTTAACCTTTATAGTAGAAGTAGTAATAACATAATGTTTTCACTTTTTCCATGAAATTGTTACTCAACTAATAGGAATATATAGCTGAATATAGATTTCTTTTAATATATAAATCTAGCATATTTTGAATCCAAGTAGCCTATTACTTCAAGATGATTTGACTTTCTGCATATGAACATTTTTAGTGCCTTGTAAATATCTAGATATTTTATTTGCAACTTTTCAATGGTTTATTCTAAGATTACTTTGATATCAGCCTAACATTTCAACTGTAAAATCGATATCCGAATGAGTGCATATTTAAGTATACATCAAACTTTCAACTACTGGCATATAGGAAATAGACTCCATTTTCTTTCACTCTAATTCATTCTTAGGACATTGTATTTCACTAAATTTGTCCTCTTTCTAAATAAAAACTATTCATACAGAACATTTTTCCATTTTAAATCTCTCTACTACTTTATTAATATAACCCCTCTAAGATAATCCTAAAAATTCTTATGATTTATTATGAAATATTTCTATTTCTATTACATAGAATTCCTCACTCATATTTTTCATTTCAAAATTTTTAAAAGAAAAATTCTTTACATCATATAACAAAACAATATCATTAACAGTAAGAAGGATATTTTCAACATATAGAACTAATATAATAAACTTGCTCCTACTGAACTTCATATATATATACTGATCACCGGTATTCTCTATAAAACTATAGGATGTAATGATATCATTAAACTTAAAATATCAAGTTCGAGAAGCTTGTTTTAATCCATATATCAACGTTTTAAAATTACATACCAATTTTTCCTTTCTTGTGGTTAAGAAAACTTCTTGTTGATTAACATAAACTTCTTCATCCAAATCATCATTTACAAAAACAACCTTTACATCCATTTGGTGAAACTTTAAATTATAACGAGCTACAAAATATATAACACTCCTAAAAAAAGTCCTTTTCCGAAACTAAAAAGAATGTCTCTTTATTGATAATGCTTTCTTTTTTAATATAATTTTTGGCAACAAGTCTTGCTCTATACCTTTTAATGTTACTATTTTAATCTTATTTGGTTTAAAACCCATTTATAACTCACTTGCTTTAAACTTTTTGATAACTTAACTAGTTCTCAGACTTTATTGTCATCTATTAATTTCAACTTTTATTTATAGCGTTAAACTACTTTTTAAAATTATTATATTTTATGGCTCACTTGAGCAATACTGGATCCCTATTAATGCTCAAATCGCATTCATGTTCAAGTAAGTAAATTGCATTATAATTCGATATAACCGGTCTTTTCTGCCTTATAGACCTTCGCAATTTTATTTCTTATAGCATTATTTATTTATTTGTGACTTACACTTCATTAGCTAGTTCCTCATTTAACATATTCAACTTATGGGTTTGGAATATTAATTTGTTGCTCCAATATATTGCACAACCATAATGCATCAATAGGGATAACAATTAGGAAAGTAACTATGGATGGAGGAGTTTTTATTCAAATCTCTTGAATATCCATCTTTCTTGGTTCCCTGCTCTCACTAAATTGACAATTCTCAATAAATCAAATATTACTAAACTCAACTATTTTTGTACTTTGATTAGGATAGTAAAATCTATAGTCGTTTGAATTTTCAGGATAGTTGATGACATAACCTTTAAAATCCTCACATTGAACTTACTTTCATGTGAATTATATATCCTTACTTATGCGAGATAACCCCAGGAGTGAAAGTGTCTTAAACTAGGTTTCTTTCCTTTCTACAATTCATAAAGAATCTCAAGAACTACCTTATTCAGAACCATATTAAGCAGACACACAACATTTTTTAATGTATACATCAATTAAGATAAAGTTATTATTCTGTAACTTACCAAATCAGTCCCAACGTTGGAACTTACCAGCATAGAAATTGTTCGTTCATTCACCCTCATGTACATAGAAATCTTTTAGGTTTACATATTTTTGGACGACCCTCTTAGTAATTTAGTCGGACTGATTTCTTTCTTAATTAAACCAAATACAATAGCTTTAGTAACGTGTGATATTACTTCTCATTTTTATTTTAAATTTTTAGTTTTTTTGAATTTTTTTGAATTTTTATTATATTCATATTTTTTGAATTTTTAAATTGTTTTTATTAATTTTTATGTTAAAAAATATAAACTAAAAACAAAAACAAAGCATATCTTTAACTTTCTGATTATACCGAATTTTTTTAATAAAGATAGTCTCTGTCAAGAAGAAAACGTGTCTTAACAGTGCTCTTAGATGTTTTAAATATTTAATTTGATATAGTTTCTAAAAATTGAGCCAAATAGCACAAGAATCTCAATGATTAAGCAATATAACATAAAGAGAATAGAGAAGAAGATAAAGAGTATTTCATTTGATGCAATATCTAGAAACTGAGCCAAATAACATAAGAAATTGAGTCAAATAATTAATCAACATAACATAAAGAGAATGTAGAAAAAGATATCAAATAATTTTTATTGCAGGCTTATATCTATTTTCAAAACTTCCTTTACTGCTTTCGAACCACTATCCTTCTCCTTTTATGCATGAAGACAAGCTCCTCCAAATAATTCACTCCAAAAGCCGATAGCTACCCGTGAAGAGTTCCATTCAATATTTATATCAATTAAAACAACAAAGTATAGCAATAAACATAGTAAATGTGTCTTAAATAATAATCAAATTCACGTGAAAATGCAATAAACTAATAAGTTAAAATTACTTATGAAGGAACTAACAAAATAAAAGGATAGTAAAGTTAACATGTTGATACATTAACACGAACTCTTTCATATGAAACGCGATCAATGCATCATTAAATCATATAATAAATTTATCAATTTTCCTAGCAGTTTAAAAATTCTTAGTTAGACATAATCTAATGTTAGGAAGGTAATATTTTATGTTATCAACTAAGACAAAGGAAAAGAAAGTAATTGTTATGAAAGAAGTGGATGATTTTTTAAAGTATGGCTTGAAGAGCTTACAGGATTACTTTTTACTTTCAAGATAATAGTGAAAGAAACACAAGAAGAGGTAGACTCATATAAGAAGAAGAGCATTGCCTTTAAAACTTAACAACATGATAGAAAAGATGATGATGAGGAAAGTTCTTTGAGTTAAATCTCTAATGATGGCATTACCTTAATCTTCTATATGTTCAAAAAATTGTCAGCATATGTATATGATTAAAGGAACTTGAAGACTAAAGGTAAGTTGAAAAAATATTATTTTTTATAAATATAAGAAATGTATACATATGAAGTCTAAATTTTTTATACTTAATGTAATTGAAAGAATTAACAAAAAGGAAGTAAAGAAAAAAAAAGGATTAAAGGAAAAATTAAATGATACAATTGGCTTTAAGAGTTAAACATTTAGTTAAAAAAATTATCAAAGCAAGTGCTTAAAGGGATAAGATAAGAAAATAAGTGAACTTATTTATGAATTAGAAGAATTAGGAACCTAAATGAAGTCAGGCCTATTTTCATTAAGGTAATAAGCAGATACACTATTTTTAATTCTAAGCAAATCAAAAGTGTTAGCTAATGATCAGTACTGTTCTCTGCTCTTGATAATAATTTTTTAAAACTTATTTTGACATATTAATAAGAAAATCAGAAGTCTCTTGGCAATAATTGAAACTGCTATACATAGGAATTGTAATATTAAAGATCAACCTAAAATAATAATACTCAAGAAGAGGGCCATTAGGATGCCGACTCTTAGATTAAATTCTAGTTAAAGATCAATCTCTAATATGGTGAATAATTTTATAATGCATCACATGTCTTAATTTTAGTATCTTTCTCAAAGTCTACAATGTAGCTTATTTTTTCTTATAGCTTAATAGGCTTCTAACGTATGATATTGTTATATGCATCCATTTGGCATAAAGGGAATTGGGATCTTTATAGAGCATCCAGATTCTCTTAGTAGGGAACACCTCATTCCATTGATTTAATGCTTTTACTCCCAAGTCTCCTTCCTTGTTAGACTTACAAATCAAATCCCAAGCTAGTTTTGACTTTACAGCAAAATTAAGAGTACATGTTTGAATAAGATTGTGTGACATATACTTTAATTTTGTGAAAATTTTTGCATGTAAACATAGATGAATAACCTAAAATATCTAAATTAATTAATTGAAGCCTTCCTATAAAACACAGTAATATGTTTAATCACTTTGAAATTCTTCTTTCGATCTTTCCCAATCTTTTTCACTTTGAGATTTCTTTTCCTCTAAACCTTTTAATCATTTGTATATGTACGAATATAGTGAAAATAACATATGAAACACTCACTTTGATTATGGTGCTCTAATATAATATTTTTCAAGAAAACTTAATCTTAAGAAAGGTGATGGATCTTTTAAGTGGCATATTGTGAAGTCAAATGATAGCTTGAAGAAGGTTGAAGAATTAATGAGCTACATATAGATAGGGGTATCTAGTTAGCTTTGGGTAGAAGCCCATGAAAATAGGTTTTAAATAAGGTTGTGTCACTAACTTGTTGCTAAGTGGCTAGCCACCCCTTAAATGAATTTGAATAATAGTCATTTTCATATTTAGTATTTGATGATCATAGTAAGGATATAGTTACTGGTTTGGTAAATTATAATATAAATAGGTGCCTTCAATTAGATGTTTAATAATAATTAAAAGGAAAATTGGTTTAAATTGATTGAAAAATATTATATGATCAAATTGAGAGCTTCATTATAAATTATATCAAGATATTCAATAGAGATTTTTGATAAGTCTCAAAGATAATCTAACTTGTGATAGTGCTATGGTAATTTTCTCTTTACATTTAAATAAAATATAGTTATAGTTAATTAAATATATGAGGCATGTGGGGAGTCAATATTGTAAAGAATTCATCTCCCTTAATTTCAATGAAAGAAAAGATAAAAGTATATATATATATATATATAAATATGCCTTTGGTACAAATAGATTAAAATGGAAATAATCCATCGTTATAAATTCGAATTCTAGTCGAATCTAAATAAGAAACATAACGATATTTTATAACTGTACTATATCATAATTATGAGCATGATATCATGGGAATCCACAAATTTAAGAAAAATTAGAATCCATTCTTGGGTAGGAGTCAAATGGCCCTTAATAATAGAGTACAATGATGTCATTTATCACTACCATTTATGTTTTATCCTCCATTTAGAATTAGAATGGCATAATATCTAGGAGTACAATGGCATCGTTTATCGCTATCATTTATATTTTGATATCTTCATATCCTCCCTTAAATAGATAGGCATTATTATGGCTGAAATTGAGCACAAATTTGTATAAAGAGAGAAATGCTTAATGGTTTGGTAAACATGTTGGCCACATGATCATCATTAGAGAAAAAATTGAAAACAATGAAACCATTAAATACTCACTTGTAAAAAAAATTGATAGTCAATCTTGATATACTTTATTCAAGCTTAGAAAATTGTATTCAAATTTAGATAAATGGATCCAAGATTTTCGCAACACAATATAATGGGATTTGGTGAAGGAAATCCAATTTCATGTAATAATTACTTAATCCAAAGAGTTTCAATAGTGGCATTGGTGATACCTTTGTTTTCATCCTCTGTGGATGATTACAAAACTGTCTTTCATTTTTTAACTACCTAAGAAAAAAAAAAAGGAGGAGCTAAGAAAAATTTCATAGCCACTAGTGGATGATGATTATCCATCCAATCACCTAAGTCACTATATGAGAAACATTATAATTAACATTCACTAAATTTAGAAAGAAAGAGGCCATAATCAATTGTACCCTTTAAGTATAAAGGATTCATTTGATTAGTTATTAATCAACATTAATAGGATAATGAAAAAAACTGATGTACATGTGAAATTATTGGTTTCATCAAAGTAAGATATTGAAGAGAATCAACAATCCTTTTATACTTGTCACCATTCCACAATATGATATCGATGTCTTTAGAAAGGAAAGAATGAGTGTCCATGGAATAGAATAAGGGTTCCAATCCATCATCATAATATGGTGAAGAAGCGTCTCAATTTATTTCTTTTGAGTGAGGAGGACACCTGAGGGAAAATTTTGTACCTTAATATGTAAAAACTAGTGTAAGTTACCTAAGCAACAGATAAAAAATTTATGTTATAAGCATTGAATGAAGGCATCAATTTTGGATAAATTGGAACTTATGACAATTAAATCATCAACATGGTAGAGGGTAAAAATATGTTGAGGTCCATAAGTAAATGAATACAAAGAAACATTAGCAATTGGGGATTTAAAGCCAAGTTGATCTAGAAAATTTAGATAGGAATTGAAACCAAGCATGCTTATTAAATGCCATACAATGAGATGGAAAACATAATTAGGATAAGTGGGATTGACATGGCTTTGAGGTTGAGTCATGTAAACCACCTTATTAAGATGAATATGAAAGAAAGCATTACTAACTTCAAGTTGTTTAATTAGCTAGCTCTACGAGGTTGCCAAAGAAAGTATTAGTTAAATTTTTATGGCCTCAATAACAAGACTAAATGTCTTTCCATATTTAATCATGATTTTAACTTAAAGCCCTGAGTAACCATGCGAGCCTTGTACCTATTAATGGTATCATTTATTAGTCTCTTAATTTAGAAAATCTACTTAAGGTCAATAACATTCTAACAAAGGGGTTTTAGAACTAAGTCTCAAGTGTTTGTGGTAGATAAGGCCATAATTTTAGCACTTATGGTCACCTCCATAATTTAACATCCCTAGCTTAACAATAAGTTTTTTTGTTACACCTATAAAAAATCAATACTCTTGGAGAGTTTGAATTATGGTGGGTATACGTAGCAACATGAGCAACTTTGGTCTATAAGGTAACTGGGCATAGTTGTATCAGATAAGTGTGAGGGGTGGAGAGGTTATGAAAGGAGCAGAAAAGGTGATAAAGTTGAAAATCAATTTAAGGCTAAAAGGAGACAAGTGCAATGAATTCAGTAGGAGGGATTGATGTTAGGATTGAGATGAAGATATTGTTTATACATGGTAAGATTGAAAAAAAGTGATGGAAGAGAATCAATAACCTTGAAAAAAAGTGATGGAAGAGAATCAATAACCTTGAAAAAAAGTGATGGGGACATATTACAAGAGTCAGATGTGAAAAGGTTTTTACTTTCATAATATGCCATAGACTAAGAGGAGTTAAGGGAGTGAAAGGTGCATCTTGAGGATTGTCTAGGAAAAGAAAACCTTTTCATCAAAGGGAATATGATAAGCTACATAAATCCTACTAATTAAGGGATTAAGACAAAAGAAAAGTAATGATTTTAGGATTTCTTGAGATACAAACATTTGATACTCCTAAAGGAGAATTTATGGTTATTATATGGTCATAATAAAGGAAAGACATAACAACAAAACTTTCTAAGCTAAAGGAGATTAAAAAAAAGTTTTTTAAAAAGAACTTTATATAGAGAGGAATTATTACGTCAAGGTGTAGGAATACAATTGATCAAATCATAAGTATATGTAAAAACATAATGCCAATAGTTGAAAGATATGTGAACATGACCTAAAAGGGTAAAACCTATATTTACAATATGTCATATTTTAATTTTTGAAATGCCATTGTGTTCATGTACGTACAGGTAGGTTAGAAGATGAATAATATCTTGAGTTTCTAAGTGTTTACAAAGTTTTTAATACTCAACACCACAATTGAAGTGAAATACTTAGTTTTTAACATTAAATTAATGTTCAACCATGAAATAAAATTCAAATAAATAGACTATACCTCACTTTTGTCTTTTGAGAAAATAAACCCATGTATATTTTGTAAAACTATTAATAAAGAGAATAAAATATTTATGTCCCAATAAAAATGGCACTGGAATAGGACCTCATATGTCTAAAAGGACAATATCAAAGATATTAGAACTCCTATAGTCCAAAGATGCCAAAAGCATCTTCCCTTATTTACCTAGATGATAAGAAGCACAAACATTACTAGACAATAGAGTTTAGGAGGATAACTTACTTGACTAAAGAATATGGGACATAATTCAATTATAAGGATGTTTTAATCTTACAGATCGATCATTAAATAAAGTATTATCTCTTATCAACGCTTGTTTTAATGGTTGGGGAAGAACATAAAGACCATTTTTACTTAGTGTTTGTAACAAGTTTTCCTTAGTCACTTGATCTTTAATAAAAAAAATGTTCGTGGCAAATTTAAAGAAACATGAGTTATCATATGTAAATTTTTAAATAAAGAGTAATGACTTTGTCATATTTAGAACTAACAAAATATTATTAAGTAAAAATTTTGATTTAGGCATAGCACGAATATTCTTATTAGAATGATTAATATGAAAGGATTGTCTATTACCATGTCAAATTTGATCATTACTAAAGCTTGTGAGGGTGCTTGTCTATAAGCTAAATCTGCCATTAGTAGATTATAAAGACTTTTATGCAATATTTCATGAGCAATTAATTATCCATATAATTCTTTACAAGGTACTAGGTCAAATTGAAGATTAAGAATAGTGATGATGATGTGATATATAGCCCCAATGTTATGATATATGATAGTACTAAATTTTGTTTCTAATATTTGATGACTAGCACTTGCCAATTCATTATAATAGGCTTTGGTGCATTGAAGATATTGTTAAACAGTCATATTATTGTGTTTGAGTTCTTAAAGCTCTATATTAAGTTAAAGTTGCATGGTCTGAGATACAAGCCTAAAAGCATGAGCTAATGCTTTTCAAGTCGAGTAAGAGGATTGAAAGTCAAAACATATAGAAATACTTCTCCAAGACAATAAAAGTTGGTCCTTTTAAAACCAGATATCAAATTTTGGATTTGGAATGATAATGTCAACATTATCTTGAGATAGAATGAAGTAGTTCAAAGAAGCATATGTTCCATTAGTTTTTGATGATTAAGAAGCAGTATAAATTAAAAAAGTTAAGCTAAAATGTTTTTTAAGGTATAAGTTTAATAATGAATGTTTGATTGGAAGAGAACAATGCTTATGGTGTGTTCATGAGAGATTGAAGAGTGGATTTGGATATATGTAATTGAGTAGGGTTTAAGATATGCTATTTAATCATTGAGGAGATACATGAAGAAGAAGGTGATATACTGAAGAAAAACTCTAATGAGCCTCTAAAACCATGTAAAGAATTTAAACTCTCTTAATTTCATTAAAAGAAAAAGATACAAGTATATATACACCTTTGGTACAAATAGATTAAAATTAAAATAATGAATAGCTATAAATTTATACTCCAGTTGTTTCTAAATAAGGAATCTAATTGTAAGTTCTAAAGGTACTCAAGAGGGAGGGCTTAAATTAGGCATTCTAAAAAAAAATTCTCAACTAATGCTAAATAATTTAAACTAATTTTAAACTATATAAAATCCCTACACCTCTTTGTAGGGTAGACTTTTTTAAACCTTCAATCTCTACGTCAATTATCATTCTTCTTATCATCCTTACTTTCTTTAACAATAGGTTCCATAGATGTAGAAGGTGTGTTTAAACCTTCAAATACTTTGATAAGCTTATATCAACATCTTCAACACTTTTCTTCACATCAAAGGGGATTGACTTATCAAAAGCTACATGCATAGTCTTTTAAATCATCAAATTTCTCTTGTAAGACGCCCTATATGCTCTACTAGTCAATGAATAACCTATAAAAATCCCTTCATCCATTTTTACATCAAACTTATCTAAGTTATCCTTAGTGCTCAAAATACAATACTTATACCCAAAAAGCTTGAAATAACTAATCTTTCACTTTTTTATATGCCAAAGCTTATTAGGATTTTTATCCATAGTTGGTCTTATGTAGATCCTATTAGATACATAACAATCACAAACTATGATTTTTCCTAAAAAAAAAAGTTAGGAACTTTATACTTATTTAACATAATCATAGTTATCTCTTGTAAAGTTTTATTTTTTCTTTTCAATAAAACCATTTTGTTAAGGAGTCTTAAGAGTAGACAAACTGTGGAAAATTCCATTCTCATCACAACAAGACTTAAACAAGTCTTTCATAAATTCTCTACCATGACCATTTCTAATGGATGCAACATTATAACCTTTCTCATTTTGAACACTTTTAATAAATTCTTTAAAAGACTTAAAATACTCATCCTTAATAATAAGAAAAATTACACAAGTAAACTTATTAAAGTCATCAACAATAACAAAACATATAATTTTCCTGCAAAGTAGTAACTCTAAATAAGGTAATCAAGTCCATATACAAAAGTTATAAATGTAACACCCCAAAACATACCCTAATTGGAATTAACATAGTTAAATGTGGATTAAATGGTTAAATTGTGATTA